>JAKKUS010000339.1:0-22000 GCA_023238725.1 Scortum barcoo
GGCCAGACTAAGAGCGGTTCACAAGCCCATCATGAACAGAAGAACATCAAGGACCGTTACGTCGCCCGGATTGGCGTTACCGGGGCCCCACCCTGGAGCCAGGCCTGGGGTTGGGGCTCGCAGGCGAGCGCCTGGGACCCGGCCGGGCTCAGCCCGAAATGGCGACGTGGGCCCGCCTTCCAGTAGGCTCACCACCCGCAGCAGGAAGGTCCATGAGGGGCCGGGTGCAATGTGGTTTGGGTAGCAGTCGTGGCAGGGGGCCTCGACGACCCAATCCCTGGACCAAAACTCTGGCAATAGGGACATGGAATGTCACCTCGCTGGGGGGGAAGGAGCCTGAGCTCGATGCAGGGAGGTTGAGAGGTACTGGTACCGCCAGCTAGAGATAGTCGGGCTCACCTCCACGCATAGCTTGGGCTCTGGAACCCAGCTCCTTGAGAGGGGCTGGACCCTCCACTACTCTGGAGTTGCCCAGGGTGAGCGGCGGCGAGCTGGTGTGGGCTTGCTTATAGCTCCCAGCTCAGCCGCCATGTGTTGGAGTTCACTCCGGTGAACGAGAGGGTCGCTTCCCTGCGCCTTCGGGTTGGGGATAGGTCTCTTGCTGTTGTTTGTGCCTACGGGCCGAACAGCAGTACAGAGTACCCGGCCTTCTTGGAGTCCCTGGGAGGGGTACTTGATAGTGCTCCGACTGGGGACTCCATTGTTCTACTGGGGGACTTCAACGCTCACGTGGGCAACAACAGTGATACCTGGAGGGGCGTGATCGGGAGGAACGGCCTCCCCGATCTGAACCCGAGCGGTGTTCTGTTATTGGACTTCTGTGCTAGTCACAGGTTTGTCCATAACGAACACCATGTTCGAGCATAAGGGTGTCCATCAGTGCACGTGGCACCAGGACACCCTAGGCCGGAGGTCGATGATCGACTTTGTTGTCGTTTCATCTGATCTCCGGCCGTATGTCTTGGACACTCGGGTAAAGAGAGGGGCTGAGTTGTCAACCGATCACCACCTGGTGGTGAGTTGGATCCGCTGGCAGAGGAGGAAGTTGGACAGACCTGGCAGACCCAAACGTATTGTGAGGGTCTGTTGGGAACGTCTGGCCGAGCCCTCTGTCAGGGAGGTCTTCAACTCCCACCTCCGGAAGAGCTTCTCACAGATTCCGAGGGAGGCTGGGGACATTGAGTCCGAGTGGACCATGTTCTCTGCCTCCATTGTCGACGCGGCAGGTTCTTCGAAGTTGTGGGCACGCAAGGTCTCTGGTGCCTGTCGTGGCGGCAACCCCGAATTCCCCGAACCAGTGGTGGTGGACACCGGAAGTAAGGGATGCCGTCAGGCTGAAGAAGGAGTCCTATCGGACCATGTTGGCCTGTGGGACTCCTGACGCAGTTGACAGGTACCGGCAGGCCAAGCAAGCTGCAGCCCGGACGGTCCTGGAGGCAAAAACTCGGGTCTGGGAGGAGTTCGGTGAGGCCATGGAGGAGGACTATCGGTCGGCCTCGAAGAGATTCTGGCAAACCGTCCGGCGCCTCAGAAGGGGGAAGCAGTACTCTGCCAACACTGTTTACAGTGCAGGTGGGGAGCTGTTGACCTCGACTGAGGGACATTGTCGGACGGTGGAAGAAATACTTCGAGGATCTCCTCAATCCCACCGACTTGCCTTCCAATGAGGAAGCGGAGGCTGGGGTCTCTGAGGTGGACTCGTCCATCACCCAAGCCGAAGTCACTGAGGTAGTTCATAAGCTCCGCTTGAGTGGCAAGGCGCCGGGGTGGATGAGATCCGCCCTGAGTACCTCAAATCTCTGGATGTTGTGGGGCTGTCTTGGCTGACACGCCTTTGCAACATTGCATGGAGGTTGGGGACAGTGCCTCTGGTGTGGCAAACTGGGGTGGTGGTCCCTCTTTTAAAAAGTAAAAAGGGGACCGGAGAGTGTGTTCCAACTACAGGGGATCACACTTCTCAGCCTCCCCGGGAAGGTCTACGCCAGGGTACTGGAGAGGAGAATTCGGCCGATAGTCGAACCCTCGGATTCAGGAGGAACAATGCGGTTTTCGTCCTGGTCGTGGAACACTGGACCAGCTCTATACCCCTCCACAGGGTGCTTGAGGGTTTATGGGAGTTTGCCCAACCAGTCCACATGTGCTTTGTGGATCTGGAGAAGGCATTCGACCGTGTCCCTCGTGGTATTCTGTGGGGGTGCTCCGCGAGTATGGGGTCCGGGGGCCTTTGCTAAGGGCTGTTCGGTCTCTGTACGACCGGAGCAGGAGCTTGGTTCATGCATTGCCGGCAGTAAGTCAGACCTGTTCCCAGTGCATGTTGGACTCCGGCAGGGTTGCCCTTTGTCACCGGTCCTGTTCATAATCTTTATGGACAGGATTTCTAGGCGTAGCCAGGGGCCGGAGGGAGTCCAGGTTTGGGAACCACAGGATTTCATCTCTGCTTTTTGCGGATGATGTTGTCCTGATGGCTTCATCAGGCCAGGACCTTCAGCATGTACTGGAGCGGTTTGCAGCCGAGTGTGAAGCGGCTGGGATGAGAATCAGCACCTCCAAATCCGAGGCCATGGTTCTCGACCGGAAAAGGGTGGCATGCCCTCTCCAGGTGGGTGGAGAGGTCCTGCCTCAAGTGGAGGAGTTCAAGTATCTCGGGGTCTTGTTCACGAGTGAGGGAAAGATCGGAGCGTGAGATTGACAGGCGGATTGGTGCAGCGTCCGCAGTTATGCGGTCGGTGTACCGGACCGTCGTGGGTGAAGAAGGAGCTGAGTCGAAAGGCGTTCGAAGCTCTCTCGATTTACCGGTCAATCTACGTTCCCACCCTCACCTATGGTCATGAACTTTGGGTAATGACCGAAAGGACAAGATCGCGGATACAAGCGGCGGAAATGAGTTTCCTCCGCATAGGGTGGCTGGGCGCTCCCTTAGAGATAGGGTGAGAAGCTCGGTCACTCGGGAGGAGCTCGGAGTAGAGCCGCTGCTCCTTCGCATCGAGAGGAATCAGCTGAGGTGGCTTGGGCATCTGTTTCGGATGCCCCCTGGACGCCTCCCTAGGGAGGTGTTCCAGGCATGTCCCACCGGGAGGAGGCCTCGGGGAAGACCCAGGACACGCTGGAGAGAACTATGTCTCTCGGCTGGCCTGGGAACGCCTCGGGGTCCCCCCGGAAGAGCTGGAGGAAGTGTCTGGGGTGAGGGAAGTCTGGGCATCTCTGCTCAGACTGCTGCCTCCGCGACCCGGTCCCGGACCAAGCGGATGAAGAAGATGAAGATGAAGATGTTTAAAAATGTTAATTAATCAGCCTCTGGTTTTATGTGCCATATGGAGTTAATGTTCTAATTTTTTGCATATTTGGGATACATTTAAATATATGAGTATTCATGTCACAACTAAGCATCTAAAAATTGTGTTTTATTATTTTCTTAGAGTTTCACTCTGTTGTCATTTGAAGGGAAACGTCTCAAAAAAGACGACAATACACCTGTTATTTGTCCACGAGTTTCTGTCTGCTAAGCTGTGTTCAGGACGAACAGTGAGAGCAGAACAGATGGAATTCTAGAAAAATTGTCACATGTATATGTGGAATGGTGTGGATATACATTGCATTTGTTTCAAATAGTAGCTTAACACCAGGTGGACTAACTCTGTTGCATCTGTAACCACACCCAAAATTTGTGTCAGTGTAGCTGGGTTAGAAAAAAAACACTTGGCAACAATTTGGCAAAAACATTTTAAGGGGTGCTGTGTTTTTTTTTTTTTCACATTTTTGTACTGCTCTGGGGGGCATAGGCAGATTACATATTTTCAAGTATTTATAAGTATTTTCAATAAAGAAAAATTTTGTTGGGCATTTTTTAAGTATTGAACAGTTATTGCATTGCATTAAATATTTTTTTTAATAATGAATGTCAAATTTCCCTTATACTATCTGTAACTTTTGTCATTTCAAGTGCAGTATTTCCATTTTATTGTTAAGCTGTTTTTACATGAATGTCCCACCAGTACTAACAGTGAGCTCAACATTCCCTATACATAAGTTAAGTTTAAATGTCAGGACATGTCACAGGCTCAGCAGATATCAGGTCAAACCAGGCCTCCCACTCTGCAACCTGACCTTCTCCAGTTTCCCTTGTAAGTGATCACAGACTGGGTGACTCCTCCACGACAGGACTCACCTCAAGCTGCCTTTACCAGGGATGTGATTGGGGAATGTCCCCGTACAAAACGTGTTGTGGGAGGGCTGTTGTCACCCTAACCCCAAGAAGACACTAGAGACAGAGCTCTATCCCACTTGACTTATGAAACTATATTTAAAAAAAGGGAGCTAAAAATAACCCTAATACTACCCTGGAGTTTTATCTGGTTGAGATAAGAGTTAAATGTAACCACTTTGGTGGAAAGTCACTGAAGTTTCCAAAATCACTGACCCACATAAAACATTCAATACTGTTAAACCACAGTTACTTAAAAATCTGTTAGCGATCAGTCACCCTAACCTGACGTGGAGTTCCCACAGTGAAATGCAATGAAGTAACCAGTATGATGCATAATATATAAAACAACACAGCCTCTGAGTACTTCAAAGACACACACACACACACACACACCACACATCATGTGGTGGGTGGACCTAGGAACATCATCAAAACTAAGATAATAAAAAATCTTTTTTTTTTCGCAAATAGAAAATAAAAACAACCTCTTATTATGTATGCAGTACTACTGATTCAGCAACTGTACTACAACTATAATAACTGATTTGATTTCTGGTGAGAAGAATGAATTAAATAAAAAGTGAAAATACTTGTTACATAGTGGCGTATAGCAAAGCAGTTACTTTTATCTATGTGTCTTTGTTTCTCTGTTTCAATTTGCCTTCTGTGTTGACTGGAAACACAGTGTTACATTTGACTGCATTACTGCAGACTCTTATTTTAAACTTGTGAGGGAGAAACCTGTCTAGCAATTTGGATAAATTATGCTATCTTTGTTTCTACCGTTGTAGCAGTCATGAGGTGGACACATGCCAAATATGTTTGTTGGGTTGTCTTATTTTTCTTTTTTAAAATACAATAAACTAGTCAGTGACTTATCTAAATATGTACAGCAGTTCTACCACTAAAAGCGTATTTGCAAAATTCAAATTCTTGTCTACTTTTGTGTGTATGTGGCCTACTGTGCAATTTTCATATCAAACTACAAATCAGATATGCGTCTCATCTTGATGACTGGTACTGAAACTGCTCCTGTATATGTGTGAGGATTACCAGTTGTGTGGCTGCTGGCCTGGTGAGGCACCGAGCCAACACTGCTTGTTAATCCTCACAGACTGTTGCACTTCACTGATTACTATCTCTGCTTCTTCCTTTTCCTATTGTCCTGCCATGCTTTTCGTCTCTCACCACTCTATTTGGATCTAATCGTGAGGACAAGGCATGTGTGTTTTGTCTATCTTCTGTCTTGCAGAAGCATTTGAGACACAAAGTAGGATCTACAAGAAGGGGTAGTATTAACGGTTATATTGATAACATTCAGCCCATATATAGCATATTTTATGGTTGAGTGGAGTGACTTAGTCATGATTCAGTCATGTCAAGTAATGATTCATCCACGGTAGAGTAATGAATTCATTTTGAACCAGTCGTGAGTATGTGCACTAATGTTGTGCACATTGATCTGATGAGATAGTGTCAGTGTAGCTTCCTAGTTAGATAATGAAACCTTTAGCCTACCCATCATGCAGAAGAGAAGGGAGGGGCAATCATGAGCAGCAACATGCGAAGATGTTTTGTGCGTTCTGCATGGGATGAACATTTATATAGTGATTACTCTCAGCTGAATCCTCTAGAGTAGGATATTGTGTCAATATCAGGTAAACTGCGCTCTTAAGGTTCCAAAACAACAATCTTTTGAAAGATTAAAGTGACCAAAAGAATTCAGAACAGGTGCTGAAGCCCGGACTCATGTGGCACTGAATCACTGGAAAAATGTTGTTGAACAACTTGAGATTGGAGATATTGTAAAAAAAAAATATATCAAATGTTATGTGGATTGAAAGCTTGCACAAAGGAGCTAACTGCTACACTAACCATGTGGTGGAACTTGAGAGTAAAGTTGTCACTCTTACTTCACAAGTGACCTGATAGATAGCCAAGGCCGAAGACCTGGAATGCCATCAATGGAGGGAAAACTGAACTTTTCAATGTAAAGGAAAGGTTTGTAACGTACAGCTGGAGAAAGTTGTAGCTAAGCTACTAGAAGACTCACTGGGCTTAAACTACCCTCCAGCGCTGGACCAGCTAAATAGGCGCCTGCAACCAAGACCAAAGTGAAGAGCCTCCTGGGGGCGATAATCAGTAAATTCCACTATTTCCAGGAGAAAGTGGATGTCCTCTGCAAGGCTAAAAGTAGGCCTTCAGGACTCATAAGGGCAAGCATTTCCATATCTACCTGGACTACTCTGTGTTGGCCAAAAAAAAAAAGAGAGACGCCTTCAGAGAAGTTCAGGGATTACTTAGCTGATGTCCCAGTTTGAAAAACAATATCTTGTGGCCACCCACTATCTTGTACCCAATACTGAATATTATAAAATTGACTGGTGATGTATTCAAACTAATCTACAGCCACAGGATGTCAAAAAAAGAGAGTAAGTTAATGCCACTTGGGACAATTGCAACTACTGTTTACACTAGTTCAGCTACATGGTAAAGCCATAGGCTTACAAGCTTACAAGCCTAATCTCCTAGTTTGCTTCAACACTACACTTTAGGGCACATCCACCTAAAGGGAAATGGATGATGTGACAGTCACAAATCATGTATCAGCAACCACAGGTGTAAGGACTTAGGTAAAAGGCAATACTATACTGAACTAGCTTCAGTATGTTGCCATACAATGTTGTAGACCATGCTACAGAGGCTGTCTAACTCCTTTAGCAACCTGTGTGTACTAATATATCACAGAGATTAAGTTATATCTGTTTACATGCATATAAAACATGACATAGAAGCAGTAATAAAGCCACATCCAAGCCTAATTACATTTCCATTATGATTTTATCCTTATTCTATAGTTGGTGACCAAGATTTCTTTTGGTGTTCTGTAAAGTTTAGATGGCCTTTCAGCCAGTATGTACTTATCTTCTTTATAAACATTTAGCAAGATTAATGGTGTTTGAGTCCAACTTAATGATGCACAGCTCTTTTTAAAGTTGAGAATAGTTCTGATGTGTTATATGCTAAAAGGACGGATAAGAGTTTGTAAAGCCATCTTAGGTTTAGGGAGGACCAGCGTAGGGATCCAGGATGACAAAGCGCGAAGTGCAATTTCTATCATTAGTTGGAATGTTAAAGGTTTGAATAAAAAATAAATAAATAAATAAAAATTACTACAACCAAACATTATATTTTTGCAAGAAACACACTTGAATATTAATTGTCAATGGAGACTAAGATGCAGGTAGAAATAGATTGGATAAATATATTATTCATACTGTAATTATAAAGCAAATATAAAGTAAGGGGAACAGCCATCCTTAATAGGAAAGGCATCCCATTTGAACCTACCAGTGCTGGATGTAAATGGTTTCTATGTTGTAATGTCTATGGACCACACTGGGATGATCCACAATTCTTTCCAAATTTGTTTTCAGGTATTCTCAATCTTAATTCACATCAATTGATATTAGGACAGGACTCCAAAGCTGAACAAATGGTATCGTTCCTCATTTTGTCGCTAAGCACTTGGGAGTAGTATTGATGTGAAGCTTACACATTCTGTTTTTCATTCTAACTGGCAACTACTAAGTCTCTTGACTACTGAAAACACAGAGATACTCATGATACCTTAAGCATTATACAATTCACAAGCCTTGTTAGAAACAGGAACCAAACGTCAGATATCTTATACAGAGATAAACAAAACATTCATTTACGACCCGTAAAAAAATTTAAATGATTAATTGACAATCATGTTGTTGTTTTTTAGAGAAAAGATAAAATCATACTTTTATTCTGCACCTTTCTGCACCAACTCTTTAGTCATTAACTTGTTGCCTAGTGATGCACTGGTTACAAAGCCTATGGGTGGAATTGTGCAAAAAATGTTCCCCAGTGTTCCTCATACACAATGAAACTCATATCACACAGGCTTCTGTATTTTTATGACATCCAGAACACTGCTTCTGACAATGTGGGTGCTCTTCCCGTGTTCAGATTTGGCACAACTTTTACTTCCTACTATTACACTGTCTTAATAATATAAGGACAAAATCATTAATTTGTGATTGCATCAATCATTTGTGATTCATTAATGGAATCAATTCATTCAATTGATACATTTAATTAATTCATCAATTAATATAATTAAATTGTAATTTAAATACATGAAACATTCTACTGACACCCATTAGGCAATGTAATTGTGAAGAATTTGGTTTGCACAGTAAATTATGCTATGTCATGCATTCTAGAAATTATCTTTGTGTGCAGTACAAGCTATGTTCTGCAAGACATCTTACCTGCATTTTTCAATTTTTCAGTCTATTTGTATCTGACTGAACATGTATGCTTATATTTTAAATAATAACACTGTCTTCAAGTAATAGTGAATTGAACTCTGCCTTTATTGATACCACGCAGGATCTTTCACATCTTTGTTGGCCATAATGGTTTGATTTGTTGGATTCCTGAGAGTTAGAAACATACACACACTCACCTACGGGCAAACTCTTGCCGTGGATCTTGTCGGCCCAGCCTGCATAGTAACGGAGGGTTTTGATACTGCCGTCCAGGTCAATGAAGAAGGACTGCAGGAAAGGCTTCCCTGTGTCCATAGTCTCCAGGGTCTGAAGAATATTCAGAACATTTTCTTAACTTTAATTTAGTTTAAATCTAAAAAGTAATAACTACTCTAAAGAAATGATTTGTCACCATGAATACAATGATGCAGGTGTATCATTAAAAATAAATATCTTCATGTCCCATGGAAGATATAGCTATGACATTGTAAGAGGCTCAAATAGCTGACACAGTAGTTTCTATGCTCTATGTATTTCTATGTGGGGTGGGATGTCAGCTACAATGGGCCACTGTAATGTACAGTGTCTTGATAAATACATGGAGTATGGAAAACTGGGAAAATTAGTTATGATTAATTATTTCACAGTATAAGAATGATTTGCTCTTATCATATCTATGGTATTTATACCATATACTAGAACAAGTAAGGCTCTACAACAGATACTGTACCATTGATACTGATACTACTACTACCACCCCAGAGCATGTTTGCAAAATATTAGTCACATCTGTAAGGGTTCATTTACAGATCTAAGTTTTAATGCAATCTGACAGCTTTACAGAGTGAAAATGCACAGCAGATCTCATTCCAAACAATATCTGAAAGAGAGGGCAATTATTACAAAGAGAAAAAGAGAGAGTGGGGTGGGGGTTACTGTGCCATTACCACTGTCCCTAAAATGAATAAGTCAATATTATGACAGCATATGGGCTTTTTCACTTTAAGGAAAATCCAGTAGGTTTGTTGTATATGAAGCATTGCTTGCTTCTATAACTGAGACCTACTGTCATAAGTAGTCTGAACCACCAGCAAAATTAAGTCAATGCTAATAAGGCTGAGTTAGTTGAGTACTGCAGGAACAGGTCATTGAGGGAATATTGTAAATTAAATATTTTTGTAAAAATAAATAAACCAGGAATGGTGACAGGTAACTTATAACATCTACTAATACTGCAAATACAAGGTTCCCATGTTACTATACATTACCTGAGACTTTCCATTTTCTATATTTCTACTTCAGTATATATATATTGCAGAGGGAAATATTGTGCTTTTCACACCACTACATTTATCAGAGTGATATAGTCATTTACCGTTTTCCAAAAATATATAAATGTAAAATATGATGATTTGCTATCCCACCTTAAAAACTTAATTATGCCTTAACATTATATAATATAACCTTCTCCACCTATGATACAACATTAAAATACTGATTACAAGTTAAGTGACAGGGGGCATTCTGTTGACTTATGACTAATTATAGGTTTGAAAGTACATTTTACTCTAATACTCTTATAGGCCTATTTTGACAGAGTGAAATTCTAAATGAACGACATTTTGTTTTGTAAATCAGTGTTTAATCGTTATGTTTATTTAAGAAGCTACCGGATTTAAATAGTCATTTAGTGACTACTATTAGATTATTCTGATCTGATCATTCTGGTGACTAAGCATCAGAATAAATAACAATGTGCTGTGTATCACGGCAGTAACATGGTGTAACTACGAAACCGACCAATTCAAATGACCCATTAGTGTAATATTGCTCCATAGTTTTAAGTTATTAATATTCAATTTAAAGTCAATCTAATGATTACACTGCTCTCATGCGACCCAAACCTCACAACTAAGAATGTCTCCGATGATCTTATTTGTCCTCTACATACCTTAACACCAAGATTCGCAGCGCATCTTTTAAAATTCCTGTTTAAAATCTGCAATTCTTTAATCATATATTCATGGAAAAAAATCACTGCTTAAAACTGTATCCAAGTAAAATAAATACACTGTATGCGGAAATTAACCATATTTACGAGCAATCTGGAGAAGTGTGGTGGTTTAAGCAGTGTGCAGTGAATAGCTACATGGTGCAGTGTGTGAGGGCGCACAGGCGGCACACACCGCCAGCAGCAGCCGGTCTCTCTCCATCAGCTCAGCCAGTCTGTGCAGCAGCCTGCCGCGGCTCGACCCGTCCATGCTCCGCCACGGAGAGCCTCTCTGCCTCGCCACCTTGGCTGCCTCCACCGCCTTGTTCACGTCTTCCTGTGGAGAAAAATGAAGTAGAATAAAGCGGTACAACTTGAGGACACACAGGTCTCCCGGAGAAGCACAATCCAAAAAAGTTAGAATCCACCAGGCTCAGACCGACTTCAACATTTCATGAACACTTTCTAATTCCTAATTAGGTAATTAGGCCTATATCCACAGAGGAGCAAAGGTAGAAATAGCGGGACATTTATTTGGAAATAAGTCACATTTACATAAAAAAAAGTCTTAAAATGCAACACAAAACTCTGCCTAAGCTATTTTGTGGATATAAAATGTTACCTAGTACACAACACTGGCCTGTAGACAACTTTTGTCAAAGAAATTTTATGGATTTCATTCATATCTGTAATGCTGTAATTCACTGATAATCCCACTGCCAGACACAACAACCTTAAAGAAGATAAGATAAAGATATTTAAATGAAGTCTGACAAAAAGTCTCTTCCCATGGAATCAAAGCTAGGAAGCAAAGCATCAGATAATTTTCTTTAAGGTGTTAATTATTCCGTGTTACAGAAGTTAGAGCTACTTATGTATTACTATAGATGAAATAAAGTCATCTGAGCAGCAATTAATGCCTTCTTACTCTGTCAGCTTCTTCCACATCACAGATTTTGACACATGTCGCTGGGTTGAAAGTTGGAAATGTCCTCCCTCTGCTGGATGTGTGCCATTCATTGTTGATAAAAATCTGTGGAAATTGCAATGTCATTTTAATACCTTTGTTTTGTGCCTCAACTGACACCTGATGTATTTTGTCACCAAATTTAAAAAACACAATGAAAGTAAATGCTTTTACTTTTTTGACATTTGCAAATCCTGCCTGCAGCAGCTGAACTTAGTTTCTGTATAGACCCCACTTACCTTTGTGTGTCTGATCTCCTGGACTTCAACAGGCTGAGGAAAAGGCAAAGCTGGAAGCCCTTCGGCCACTTCATTCTCTGTTGTTCCGTTCTGTGCCATTCTAGGTCAGCTGTACAGACCAGAGCCAGTCTGTCTTTTCTGTCTGCTAAACAGCATCTGCCCCTACAGTAGCTTTTTATAAGAATGCAGAGTTCCTCCCCCCTCACACATTAGTTGAGGAGCATCCAGCTCCTCCCCTGTCAAAAATCAAGGGCCCTTATCTGAGGGAATCCATGCTCTTAAAGCACCTTAACAACATCCTGCAACATGTACAGTATTTCTTACCAATGCTATGCTAACAGTGTGGAATGGTAGCCAAATGACATGTCTACCATTTCAAGTCATGACAATGGTGAATAAATGCAGTGGATTTTTATTTCATTTTGACGGTAAGCATGCATATGATTTATGTGTTTGAAACCTCACAAATAGCAAAGGGAGAGCCACGAGTAAAATCTGACACTTGAATTATTTGGCTCTTTCTGTCCAGGCAATGACAGTAATGTGACTTAATTCATTCTGCTTCATAATATTTACATTGCAACACAGCAGCTTTGATCTGCTTAAGTTGGCCTATTAGGACTGACTGCAGGCTGTTCATCAACCGTACTAAGGTGTTATGAATTGTGATGTTCCTCACAAAGTTGGTTTTTGCACCTGGGCCTGGTGAAGTTGAACACATGCAAACAAATGCTTTTGTTCCTGTGGACAAAGCTGCTTGCTTGCTCCGGACTTGCACTCGTACACAGTCTGCTATTGTTTCCCCTTCATTGCTTCTTGTCACTCTTTATGTCAAAGTTTAATTAGGACAACGAGCTTTTGCAGGCTCATTTCTCACTCCAGCAAATTTCTAACACTTCATAATGAGAGACAAAGTGAAAGGGATTGGTCGAAGGGTGGGAGAGAGAGGGAAAGGGAGGTGTGTGTGTGTGTGTGTGTGTGTGTGTGTGAGGGGGTGCAAATGCAAAGCATGGGTCCAGACCCATGCAAATAAGCAAAAACCTGCTGTAGATGGAATGGCTAGATTGTTTAAACTGTTTGAGGGATTAACAGCAAGTGTGAAATCAACACAGCCACTATAACTGGTCTTTAGATAGCCAGCAAACAGAGGAATATGTTCAATATAACAGAGCCAGTTTTTTCAAATATTACTTTAACAGGACAACTGGATTCTGGTTGCCACCTGTAGCCACTGCAGGGTGTTGAGGGGGAGTGTAGTGTGGGATACCTTGGGCTCTTGGGTAGGTTTAAAACCAACCCAGCTGCTGCATTTGGAATGTCAGACACTCTTCTATTTACCCTGTAAGTTGTAGAGTAAAGAGGAGGATCTGATGGTTCACCATTTAAAACACTGCTGAAAGGTACAGCACGATGATGACATAGGAGATGGAGGCTGTTCTAGCAGTGTGGAGCTCCTCTGTGATGGCAAGGAGGACAGTGTGAAGCCAGACTGGTGAGGAGCAAGAAGGTTGAACAATGGAGCTCTATAGCACATAGAAACAAGATATATCAGGTTTTGGAAACACACACAGTACTTGTTAGTAGGTTAAATTCATTGTTGGTTTGGCTCTGAATATGCCTTTATATATGATATGGAATATGAGATGACTTATCTTTTAAATAGGCTTGAACCAATACTGCAACCCTGTTTCACACCCCTATCTTTGGAGGTTAACTGTTTCCATTGTTTTTGTAGACTTTTTTATTTATCATTATAGCCCTTTCATTCATTATTCATTATTTCTTCTGATTTTATAAATGCTTTGGTTCAGATTCACAGGATTCAATTTAAACTTACTACTTTGGAGAACCAAAGTGATTTCATTCTGACTTAATCTAAATTTTGACTACATGCTTTGCTGTGAACAAAAAATGCTGCGCTAACACCATAACTGTACTTAATTTGTAGGATATAGCAACACCATGTTGGTTTATTACTGCACATGACATCCTGATCAAAGTGTCAATGTCACATGTGTTTGCAAACATTTCAACATGCATTACATAACAGTGTGTAACAGCTGCAAATTAAAACGAAGTTTCAATTTCAACATAATTTAAAATACTTTGATGTGTTATTGATGTTATTGTTTTGGTAAGGACATTTTATTCAAAGATGCGTGAATGATTAAAATGGAGTGATGAACATATTTTCTTACAGGTGTTTCCATTTTGTATATAAGTAAAAAATAAAGTATAATTCATTGTGAGGAAAGTTTAATTTTCAGTCATTTTGTAGGAACAGGCTCTTATACTCTCTCTGTATAGAAATCAACAACATGTGAAGAATGAAAATTTGATTCAATGTATGATATTGTGTAAGCAGACCTTTTCACATTCAAACATGTGCCATCCTGAGCACACTAACAAGGTGGAAATAGGTGTATGATTACTTTGTGGTCATGCATTTCTACTGTATATAGTGAATATCTGATCCTAGCTGACTGAGAGTTGGGAGAGTGTCCTGTCGTGGGAAAGCAGAGCCAGATGACCTCGTCTTCCAGGCTTGGCTGTGCAGGCTAATTGACACTGCACAGCTTGTAATGAAGGTCAGTTTTCCCCCCATGAGCTGGCTACAAGGCCAATTTAATAACGACTCAGATACCTAATTGCAACATTCTGTCTGAATTCTCTTGTTGCCTTTTTATTTGTTAAATACCATTTCACAAAAAGGACATAGTTGATATCATCCACATCAGTAATAATTCCCAATTACTGATAATGTAATGAAACCAGAGATAAAATAAGTGAAAACTATGATATATGTGATATGTGTATGCGTGCAAACTAAAGCATACTAAAGCTAATGCTGTGAATTAAAAATAACAACAATTTACACAATATAATTCCAGGATGTCAAAAATTGATTGAGTAGAAGTGTATGAGTGAAAATACATTAAGTAAAATGAATACATTCTGTGCATGCAAGTCCATGTATTATTATCATGTGGCTATGCTTTGTGAGGTGCAAAATAACTAAATAAGAGAATATCAAAAAAAGGGGGAAAAGAAAAGAAAATTAAATCTTTGCAATATAAAATACTAAAAGAAGTGCACTAAAACAAGATACCGTTTGTGCAGATAATATATCTGCAAGTATCTGCAACAAGTAACAAAACAAAAATATTATATAAAACATATAGTGTGCTGTAAAACGGTTGCCTTAAGAAAATTGAGTAATGTGTGACAAACTATGATGAAATTAATTTAAATGCTTGAAGGGAAGTTCAATACACTAAAGTTGGTTTGCTTAATTCTAACTTTCATCTATGTCTAGAAATGACACAAAAACACTTAAATTTGATAGTAATGCAATCAAATTTAAAAAATTAAGTACATTGTAACTGAATTGTTTACAAAGACATGAAATTTGGACTGACAATGCACTTGTGGAAGAACCGCACTGGGTTTGTATATAAATGAGAAAGTTATACTTCTATAAGTTTTTTTGTTGCACTGAACAAAATGTATATTTACACTGAGAGACCTAAAAATAGACTACTACTGTACTTTGTGATGTAGTCTATGCAACAGTACAACCAGTTTATGTTCTTATTATGATTCTTAAATTGTTTTTCAAACTGTGTCAAGGAGCTACTGATTAATATGATATGATATGGCCTTTTATGAGGTTGTAGTTTCATGAGATGTTCTACTGTCTGTCTATGTTTTTGATAATTAATTTGTAGAAATACATAATACAATAATTTATATTTTATATAACAATTAAAATAATATTTCTATAATGTGTTTATAAAATACACTGGTACTGGTACACTAAGACAAGCACTGGAACATAAACCATTCCAATGTAAAAAAAAAAAAAAAAAAGAAATAGAAAAAAAGCAAGGAAATAAGATGATAGATGTCATTCATTTGAAGAGACTGATAATGCAAATCCAGTAATTCTGGGCACAAATGAATAGTTCTGACCTAAGATATGATCACTAAAATGGCCATGACTTTAAGCAGCATTATTACCGTGTGCTGATTTCTCTTTAAACGTTCCCATGCGTTCTTTAACTGGACATTGAATTGCATTGCTGAAGGTACAAAATTCAAATTTTCAAATTTATTTATTTAGAGCCCAAAATCACAAACATTGTTTGCCTCGGAGGGCTTTACAATCTGTACAGTTGTGACACCCTCTGTCCTTAGACCCTCGAACCGAGTCAGGAAAAACTTCAAAAAAAAACCTTTATGGGAAAAAAGAAGAAACCTGAGGAAGAGCCACAGATGAGGGATCCCTCTCCCTGGGACGGACAGACGTGCAATAGATGCCACATGTACAGAGAACATCATCATCAATCATATTATGGAAGTTAAACATGGGTCGTAATAAACTGTAGATAAACTGAGTTCATTGGTTTAGTCCATGTGTGAAGGTATCATAGGTAATGGAAATGGCCATTGGAAATGAAAGGTAGACACATAGAGTGTAAAAGAGCTAGAAGAGAGGGAAGAAGGAGCGAACAATTCAGATAGAATAAGAGGGACTGATAGAGAGGGAGAGAGAGAGAAGGAGAAGGGGAGGCAGAGAGTTAGAAGCACTGAGACAACTCTGTCCAGGTGCTCAGAGCCAGACAAAGGCTCTTTTCAGGCCCTGATGAGAGCAGACTGCTCCTCCATTTGTTGCAAAACATACAAGATACAAAAAAAGAGCACAATTCAGGCAGAAGCTTATATTCTATTACGTATCAAAATATGGAACAGAGGAAGGCCTCCCTAATTACATGAGCCTACAGTTGCTACCAGTAAAAAAAACACATTAGCTAGAACAGAAAAGAGCTGAGGTCAGAATCAAACACTACATTGCAGAATATGCTGTGCTTACGTTTCCAAACGCAAAGGAAAGAGTGAAACACCCCGATGTGCTCACGTGTTTACTGACAACTCTGAAAGTTCCTTTCAGGTTTTTTTTCCTGGAAATATCATTCCTACATGTGCATATCCACAGACACAACAAACACTACAACACTTTACAGATTTATTGTTGCGCGAACTGCTTTAGCAACATATTTGCAGTAGAGCCCGGCGTATTATCTGGGCAGACTTCAGTTTAAGCAGAATTTTATTGATCTGAGTGTTAAAATATGAAGAGACCATGTTGGGAAGCCGACCTACTACTATGGCGTTATTTGAAGGGTCGGCGTAGTTAAATGGCATCCAATGACAGTTTTATGGACGGATCATAAACAACACGTAGGCTTTACAACGTTTACAACACTGTGCAGAGTGTGTGTGTGTGTGTGTGTGTGTGTGTTGGATGCTGCGGCTTACAGATCACAAAGGCTTGCGCCAACATAGTAAAATTTAGACACATATATAGAGTTTACACACACTGGCGTGCACGTTGCCTCCAGTTTAGCTGACGGTATTTTAATGTTTAATTTACACGCAGAAATGAACGGGTGTACAACCAGCCTTTTTGCAAAGTCTCAAACACAGAAGCGCTACAATACAGTAAGCAGCATCAAATCCTCTATTTACGAGTAAAAATGTTTACATGGTTTGCGCATGCTTAGTCACTCGTCAATTGAAGACGCTATTTCGTCGTTTAGCTCTTTATGTCTTAAATCTGTCGGAGGGAATGCTTAATGAAAAATTTAAACAGACTAAATAGAAGTTTCTTAGTAGGAAATGTTTCTAATTTATTGTATATGAAGTAAGTAACCTCGTCTTATTGAAATGACTTTGAGTTCAATTTGCTGAATATTGTTTTGTTTTATGGGGACATGGCATCTCACTGTAATATAGATGTCCTTTTCTTTTTGTCTGTCATGTTCTTTAGATTCCACGTTGTTGTGCCGACTGTCGAAATGATCTTTTGTGATGTCAGTCCGATGAGCTCTTTGTGTCTTTGATTTGTTAAATGGTGAACAGTAATGAGTTGGACCCTGACTTAGTTTTGGGACAGAGAGGACGAAACGGTTTTCATTAAAATGAAGAAATGCTCCTATATAAATTATCATTTCTATTTGAATTATTCACTCTTATTTCTGCCCTAACTATTACTTTCTCCCGCTTCCTGTCCAGGATTTTCTCCGCTGACTGGAGAGACAGCGTTCCTGGAGTTTGTGCTCTTGATCAATATGGACCGAGTTCCACAAGTCGTTTTATTTTCCCTCCACTTTTTTAATGAGACAAATCTAAGCCATGTGGCCACTGTAAAGGTTTTATTAACGAGCAGGCGAACTCAAGTCACTCTGATCCTCTCCTCCATGTGAAATGTTCCCTTCCTGTATGTTTTTCTCTCGTCTCTGTGTTGTTGTCTCTTGTTCATTTGTGCGATGGCACTGCTGATGCTGGATTCCTATTAAAGAGACTTTACAGTACGACCATGCTTCATTTATGCATTGCTGTTTCTCCCTGCTAATTAAGTAGAAGGTTATCTCGGGGAAATGGTGGGGGATCATTTGTGATTTACAACTGAAATAGACCATTTACATAATTCCCTTATAGGACATTTCTGCTCTTCTCTGATGTGGATTAAGCTGCAGTCGGAAAGTTCAGAAAGAGCAGCCCATCTTTCCTTTCGGTTTCTTCTGTTCGTACTTCTCCAGATTGAATTTGGTCTCTGTGGGAAGAGAGGAAGAGACAGAGGCGGGGGATGAGCCGGCATGTGTTTAAAATATGTGTGTCTTCACTTGTACACTGAAGCTTAAAGGAGAGGGGCGTCTGTTTGGCTGCAACACCAAAAGACTGTCATAAACTCATAAACCTCCCCAACCCCCCCACCCCCACACACAGATGATGAGTGCATTCATTAGAGGCGTCGTCATTCGTCCATTAGGAGCTTGTGAAGCCGCTGCGGTTCCTGTGTTTGTCTCTGCACCAAATGACTGATAGACACAGAGTCTGATGAGGGACACAGGATCTCTGTTTCCTCTCTTGTTTCTCACATGATGGAGAAACAGTTATAACAGGGCTTCGAGCTGAAGTTCCTAAAGCAGGGCGAGTAAAAGTTGCCATTTGCTGTTGTTCAGGCAAAAGAAACAGAATAAAATAAAATATTAAAAGAGCAGTAAGAGACTTTTAGCTGTGGAGTATCATTGTGCGTACTTGTATCAAAGTAGTAGTAATATAGTAAAATTAATTCCATTATAGCAACGGTGGCAGTATAATTTGTAAAGACAGATTTTTTGATGATCGTCAAATGTTGCTGTCTTTGCTACATTTGTGGTTGCAGGCACGGCCATAGCCAGGATTTTAGAAATAGTCCGGTCATGGATCCTGTGCTGCTCCACCCTTAAAAATCTTTTTGGCCAGCCACTGAAAAAAAACTTTTTCAACTCTAATTTAATTTACTCAGTGGTCTAAATATATTTTCTTCAAGGTCTGCCAATTTCTCAATACAATATTTCCTTCAATCACATTTTAAAATTGTGGAGTGTAAAAAATATCAGACTCGGCATAAAACACTGCCATGGTTGATTGTAGCATGTGGGATTTTAAGGAACACTCCTGAGGACATTACCTCAGTGTCCTCTGGTAGCTCCAGTACTGGTTGCAGGGTTATTTGTAGTAGAAGTGTCAATTTCATGTAGCTGGCATAGACCATAATTTAAAATGTGTAATTTCTGTGTGGGTCTGTTAAAATCCAGCAAACATTATGAATAGCAGGAGTATAGTGGGGTATGAACTCTGGCAGCAGCAGCAGTTGTCTTGGTAACACTTTATCTTAAGCATCTATCAGCACTATGTAAACACTAATGAAATAATAAAACATTAACACACTTCAACTCACTACAATGTAGTTCAAGTATCTTAAAAAATCTTCAAGTATTTTTGACAGTTATAACTCCTCCAGTCATGCATTCCAAACTAGTTCATAAACATGTGATACACAGATATATTTGATACACAGTATCCCATGGTAAATTAAAATGCACCTGAATGAGAACTTCCATTGTGTTAAATAGCAATACATATCTGTTTACACTCATGTCCAAGTCTGTCACGGGTGGACTTAAAACTGTTTAGAAATTTGACTAAATGCATGAATGTACATTGTTACCACTGTTATATAAGTGATCATTCACATACTCTTTGTGTGGGTCTGATTTACTTATACTTCTTTATATGAATCATGTAAAATGTTCTAGGATCTGCTTACAATCATATTATAGCGTGTTAATAACCATTTATCAGTTGTTTGTATGCCGATTATAAATAACTTAAGTTTGAGGTCTGCCATGTCATATGCATTTGCAAAAAGATCATGCATTAACAATGAAGCAGTCACTGGCAATGAAATTCTTGCTCTCAGGCACCCTACAATGATATGTACAAAATAAGCCCACATGAGTAAAGAGAACCTAAGACAAATATATAAAAGTGTATACTTTGTCTATAAAATATACAAAGTATAATATGTATGGAAAAGAATCAGATCAAATAAAATAAAACATAGTTTGAAATGTAATACTGAAGTAGACTGATGCACAGAAGTGATAAAATGAATAAACTGTAATGCAGACAACTTGTGCACTAATGTAGCCTATAGTAAATGTATGTGTTTAGTGAGAAGCAGTTCAGATAAGAACAGAGTGTACACAGATATGAACTCCAATCAGGACATAAAGGAGGAGTTATACCTCTTTTTATAGGTGTTGAAGTAAAGCGTCACCATATCTTGGTAACAGTGTAGTAGTAGTGTTAGTGTGACAAACAAAGAATGCTGATAGTGAAAGCGGCATAAACAGCCCAAAGTCTGAGCACAGCCTCTCTGCTGCACTCTGCACCACTGGGCCCAGCCAATGAGGCCTCAGGATTTAAGCAGATTTAGGTTCGGGCCCCAACAAAGCCATCCCATAAACCATCTGTGGACTCAAAGGCGGATGATTGTGATACTTCTCTGAGGTCTAGCAGGGTCGGAGCTTCATTAAATCCAGAAGCCCTGCACTCCGCTGCAGGCCTCCCTCCAGGCTTAGCCCTCTGTCCCAGGGAAGGACAGCAACTGCAAGCTGCTTCACCCAACTGTGAGTGTGTGTGTGTGTGTGCGTGTGTGGGTGTGTGTGTGTGTGTGTTCAAGAGAGAAAGGGGTGGAGGTTTGTTTGCTATTACACATGGCACACTAAATCTAAGAGAATGCAATGAGCAGGAGCCTCTCACCACAACGCGTATTCACATCAGGTTATTATAATGAAGAGTTTGTGTTGAACAGAAACAGGGAGACGTCACAGTCACATCTGAAGCAGAGGGCAGCGTCAGGGCAGCAGTGGATCTCAGAAAGCCAGTTCAGGAGATATTTCTATTTAATCTGTTTCGTAAAGTTCCCGCAGTGTGCATCTCTCAGGTCTTGAGATGGTCATATGTTGCTACTTTCACCCCACATCTCGCTTTCTCCATAACATAGATATTCCAACTGTGAGGTGATGTAAAAATCCAGATCGGCTCATTGTGCAGTGATTTAGCTATGCGGCTAAAGTAGGTGCAAGCCTCATCATTTCACTGATCATTTCTGAAATTATGGGCTGCACAAGACAAACCACGTTCGGCTGCTGGCAAAATTCATATTTCAGCCCAGCCGAACATGGCTAATCCAATATGTCTTCACTTTATCCTCTCATATTAAAGCAGAGTCTACAGATAATAACCGGCTTCACTGACACATTCTGGGTGGATGTTAGAGCACAGCAGGCCCAGAGCAGCGCTCCCCTGTCCCCCACACTGAATGAGCTGTTTTACACAGCACAGCTTCTATAATTCATCAAGCAGAAGAGAATATCATTCATATTCATAAATTCTCTCAAAGAGAGTTATGATCCCGCTGATACAAACGGCTGTATGGATCAGATCACATCAGGCATTCTGGACTCATTAACAGTTGGACGGTAAGCCAAATGCTGCTGGCTGCTCTGCACATGTTACAGCTGCCTCTGACTGGGCAGAGAAAAATAATAATAACATCAAATACAATAATAATAACAGTATGTGCACATATTACAGCTGCATTTGACTGTGCAGAGAAATAAGAATAAGATCAAATAGAACAGTAACAGTAACAGTGCATGTTAGCTGGGCACAGGAAACTGCTGGGAAAAAAAAGACCAACAATATGTGCACAAATACCACAATAAAAACAATATAAGCATGTTTTATATCACTTTCTGCAATAACACCCTACAATATAAGGTCATTATTATTTAAATCTGCATGTTGCAAATCTTTCTCACCCGCTCAAGAGCAAACTTTCTAAGGTCTTTATTCCAGGTGCTCCGGGCACACACGCAGAGACACACACACACACACACT
>JAKKUS010000340.1:0-25000 GCA_023238725.1 Scortum barcoo
GCGGTCTTTATCATGGTTTGCAGAGATGTAACCCCAATTTGTGCCTCTCCTGTATGACCGTTACATCAGAGTCACAAAGCTAAGCATCCTATTTCCCCCCAAAACAAATAAATAAATGTAAAACCCAGAGTGTAGTTTAACAATCAGTGATAATTAGTACCATATTACATAGTTATTTCCAGTACACTTCCCAAGAAATGATTAGGAAACTAGAAAAGACCACTTTCTTTTTCAGAGGCTCTTTAATTTAAATGTGCTGGCTTACACTGAAAATTAAAACTGCTGTAAACAGCTTAAGATTTCATCAGTTTTTAGAAGTTTTATTTTGAGAGCAGAATGGGAGATAAAGTGTAAGAGCTGAAAGCAGTTAAAATGATGTTGGATTAATATAAATGCTTAGGTTGCTAAACCTCTAAAATGTCCATATAATATAGAGACAACAACCTCAGAAGTAGCCCTAATTTCCATGTCTTTAGTATTTGTCCACGTATAAAATTCTATGAGCTGCCATTATATAGTTATGCACCAAAGGACCTTTGGAGCATTGTGCCCAGACCCATCAGTTTTATCTGGAGCACACAGCCTAAAGCTAACAGCCATCTCATTCCCCAGCACTTTATTTGATACAGCAAAACCTTCATATAACCATTACTTATCATTTCACTTATCATCATTAACCATTACCTATCACACATATGTCTTCATCTGCAACTATCCAGCGAAATGTAAAAACTTTTAACTTGAAACAAATTGACTTTCCGTGGCACTAGGAGTCTTCTTTGAACCAAGTATCTAAATATCAATGGCCTATTTGGCTTTCATGAATAAGAACAGAGAGCTCATAAGCCAGACTGCTTCAAATCAGGACTGCTTCAAAATATGCCATCTGACAATTTCATACTGTTGACTTTTATACCTTAGAGCAGCAGGCCTCGGCTCAGGCCCCACTAACTGGATTTGGTATTCTTTCTTGGGTCCATCTGTGCCGATTTTATTGCTCTGGTCCCGTTGATTTGGAGGCCTGGAGGTTTTAACAAGGGTGGCCAATAATCGAATCTACTGAGCTGCCGCTGTGCGGGCAAAGGGTTGTTGGGGGTGGAGGTGGGTGGAGTGCATCACACAAAGAAAGAGCTTCAGGCTTAAATTCGAGCCGAAAGCTCATAGAACTCTATATGCATTTATTTTTTAATTAATGGAACAAAATGAAATCTGGACTAAAGGGATGAGCAGAAAGAAGCAAGAAAGGCTAACACAGTTCAGCTGCTGCACTTCTATCAGCTTCATACCTGAAGGGTTTGTCTAATTGAAAACTATGAGGGATGAAGGGACAAACAGAACAGTGGGAAGGTATTGGCATCATTCTTGTGGCTAAAGGGAGAGTGGTCTGACTTTTTAGGTAATTTAATTTTCTTAAGTGATTACTACTGTGAAAATGATCATTCAGATTAGATATTGTAATTAAAGATATTGTAACTAAAATGGGTACACTATCTGGCTGATCTAAAGCCTATGGAGGACCTTTTTATTTATCTTATAGTGTAATTATAAAAACATAATGTCTAAGATATAGATGGCCCTCCTTCTCATCCCAATAATATTTTCCAGACACTAAAATCTCAAATCTCATTTTGGACCATTTTCCACGGTCCTTATGAGGTCAAAACTACAGGAATACAGGACTAAATGAAAATAGTGTGTTTATCACAAACCACATGTATGTGCTGTATGTATGTGTGAGTGCATACCTCTGCCTGGTGATCAGATTGATGTAGTGTCTCAGGGCGGTGTAGTACTTGGCCAGCTCTTCAGGTGGAGCATCTTCGCCGGGGTTCTCAGGTTTGGGGGGGTAGGCGTCCACCAGTGTTCCCAGACACACCAGCACACACAGCACTACGGCCACCAGCACCGTCCATGGCTTCAGCATCATGGCCATCTGTGCAAGGATATAGTGAGATCAATAACCCAATATTTAAAAGTTGTTTCCTATCATGGATGACTGATTGAATTAATTCCATGACACCTGTTGAATGTGTGCAGTGGTGGTGTGTAACTACATACACTTACTCAAATACTGTGCTTAAGTAAACTTTCTACTTGTATTGTATTATACTTATACTATTCACTCTGCAACATTTGTCTGACAGCTTTAGTACCTTTACAAATCAAGATTTGTGATGTACAAAGAGTTGACTATGACAAGCGAAATTGATTTTGTTGTTAAATTAAACTACAGTGATTTAAGTACAGCTGAAACCATTGGTCAATTAATCAATTAGATGATTGACAACTAATCGTCAACTATTTGAATGACTGTTGAGGTCATTCTGCATATAAAAATATTAAATATGTATTCTGGTCCCAGTTTCTCAAAGGTGAAGATTTGCTGCTTTTCTTTTAAATTATTCATTTAATTTTATTATTTTCAATTAAGTATTTAAATTATATTGTGAAGGACAAAAGTTATGTGATGGCATTTCTTAACATTTTCACCATTTAAATAAACCAAATCAATAATTTTCAAACTGTGAGTAAATGTATTTAACGTATTATTATAAGTAACATTTTCAGGACATTTACATGCAGTGGAGTGGGCTATTTTCATTTTGTGGTAGTTTTCATAATAAGTGTCAGCTCAGGCTCAGTTGACTGATGAGTAAATAGCACTGCTTGAAGCAGCTAAAGTCAGTATGTATCATATAAAGAAAACAAAAACTCTTCAGGGTGTACAGATTGACTTATTGTCACACTTATTGTCACACTTCCTGTGTGGTTTAGTTGCTAAGGAGGATGGAGAAAATGGATTGACCCTGTGTGGAGGAAACTAATTTCACACATCACTGGGGAGGCTGTGGCTTTGATGGTTTTATGAAATGAAAATAATTTCTAATGATGCACATGTCAGATGTGTTAATAATGCTGGCTCTGCTGTTGTAACAGCTTCATTTCCAGTCTAGTGTAATGAGGCCGTTCTAGCTTTTCTTTCATGTGAGCTTTGTGATAATGTGAGCTATTATTGATTTAATCTGATGACAGCTGATGGTAAAATGAACATCTGAGAAAGCCTCAGCCTATTAGAAATATAACAACTTTATCATTGTCATTACATTTTTGTCATTGTTATTATTATTATGATAAACATTATTATTATTACAACATAATACTACTACGACTACTATGCCTAACAAATAAAGTTTTAAAAATGTAGTAATATATTATTTATATAAAATACAAAAAAAGCATCCTGAAATAATCATAATGAAACAGTTGTCTCTTCTGAGTTGAATAAAGTGTGTGAGGATGTGTCTCTCTTCACCCTCAGGCAGCAGCCACTGATGCTGTCTGAGCTGTGAGAGGAGCCCTCACTGACTGTTCACTGACTGGAGAGCAGTAATGTACCGCCAGTCTGACTCAAGAAGAAGACTGTGGACTCTGCCTGAGCTGTCGGTCAGGTGTGAGCGGACGCGGCGCTGTCCGCGGTGCTGAACCTGCAGACAGCAGCTGAACCTGCAGACAGCAGCTGAACCTGCAGACAGCAGCTCAGACCTGAGCGGGCCAGCTGAACACCGGTTAAATTAAGAAAGAAACCTGGGATGGGTCAAATGCTTTACGTGCAGCCACAGTGCTAAAGTTTTAAATTGCACCCTGCGCTTCCTCGTGAAAAAAGTCATCATCTTAATCTCTGAGTCTGACCGCGGAGATGTGAGCCTCTGTGAGTCAATGATAAAAAAACAAAGGCTGTTGGCTAAAAACAAATTTTCGACACAACAAGAACGATTTCTCCACAAAAACAGTCCAAACAAGTGTATATTCATGAATAATTCCCTGCAGTATAGATCATGTGTTCAGACAGTCACTCTGAACACCGCAGTCTGCAGCACTCAGTTACAACACTAGTCTCATCTGTTCAAAGCGAGCTGTCAGTGTGAGAGGTGTGAGGACTTACTCTGAGAAGACTTTGGAGGTTACAGGTAGTAGTCGGAGCCACAGGTGGTTTGTCACAGCTGCAGAGCTCTGTCTGAGTCTCGTCTCTCCTCTTCGATCAGTTTTAACTGCACCTTGGTGTCAAACTCCGACAGAGGTGATTTATATAGTTTAGCAGCACCGGTGGAGGGAGGGGTGGCACCACAGCGCACGCCTGTGTGTGTGTGTGTGTGTGTGTGTGTGCGATAAGGCCGAATGCGTCAGATGGTGGTGATGATGATGGAGGCATTACTAACGCGCCGGTCACGCTCTCACTCGTGTGTTTTTGATGAACAGAGTTAACAGATGACATTTTGGGCCATGAAGCTGCATCAGTGGAGGGAATAAAAAAAAAATAAAAAAAATACTGATTTCCATCTGTACCCACACTGGGTGTCATCATTTTCACCCTTGTTGTTCTGTACAGCAGGACAGCAGATTCCCACTCCAGCAGCCCTGTGACCCCCCCCTAATAAATAATAATATTACCTACATGGAGAGTTCATTAGATGTATCTTCACATGTCACATCTGGATTTGTTCACATGGTGGAGTTGGTGAGTTTTGGGCAACACTGCAGCAGGGATGCAGCAGCTGTAAGGAATAAATGACTGACAAGAATGATTTTCATGTTGTCTCTATGATCAGCTTTTGTGGCTTTCTCTGAGGAAATCTTTTGACTGATACATGTAGACAGTAGCCACTGTGTCAAGTATTTGATCTAAAATATTATTTTCTCACATAATTATGTGGAGGCTCCATTTATTTTCTCTGTCACATTCCAAATTGTGCTCATTAAGAAAAGATGTTTGAGCTTGCCCAGGTTCCTGCCACTAGGCGGAGCTCAGGTCTTCATATGGTGACAATGAGGCTGACAGACACACGGACATGAAGGCATCTCATTGGAAAGTAGTTGTGTCGATGTTAATGATGTGATGACGCAGTGTCTCAGCTTGTCTCAGCTCTCCAAAGCTTTGACGCACAAACATGCGTGTGCTATGTGGTCCCACTCGTCATCCTGCTTCTGTCCGGCCTCCCTCAGGTATCCAGCTAACTCTTCCACCCCCTCCTCTCCTCACTGGTGGCTTCCAGCTCTTTCCATATGAAACCCTGGAATCCACGTCACCTTTGAAAGCTAACCCATGATCCAACACTGACTTTTGTCACCTTCAGAATGGGAAGCCTAACCCTAGTTCAGATCAGCCCTGATTAGCACATTTGCAGCTTACATTACCATTTAATTTATTTCTTGTACGTGCGCTCTTTTGCTTTTATATGCTAAATGAAAACACACTACCATGAATGGTATTGGAATAGAATAGAATAGAATAGAAAATAATGCAATGTGATGTGGGCAGCATTTTTATGACAAACAATAAAGTGGGAAAGCTGTATATTTGACTGTAGATGCACAGCAGACACTGCAGCTGCAGGCAGGTTAGACACACCCTGAACACTCACTACATTTACACAAACAATTTAGATAGAAAGGTCTCTGGTAGGAAATTCTGTGTGGCATCATTTTACTTCACAGGAAGTGTTTTTAATATCGAAATCACAGCTTACAGAGAGGTGGCTGGCAGGTAGTTGTAAGAGGCAGGTATGCACTGATAAGCAGAGGAAACACATGAACACAGACAAACTCACAGAGGAACAGGACCAGTATGTATATGGGGTGTAACTGATGAGGACAGTGGAGATAGGTTGAGTAGATGGGTGGGGCAGTGAAATGAAAGGATACAAAGTCTGAAGATCTCTGAGAAAGGATGGGAAATTGCAAAGGAAGGACCTGAGATGTGGCTGGAAATCTGGCTGGAGCAGAGGGATGAGGGAGAGGATGGACTATGACAAGCGAAATGCAAGCTGTAGACCCGTCATACAACACACCAAAAACAAGTTAGTTACTTATGGTGGAGACACCTGCTATAAAGGCTGCTGCAGTTAGCATAGTGTTATATCAGGAGGTATCACATACTTGCATAATATAACTAATCTAGGATTTTAATTACCAAAACCCACCACTCGTTTGTTATGTCATATGTAACCATTATTTTCATTGCTGTGTGGGATTAACATAAGGCTTTGGTCTATAAGAGCAAGCACACACACAGTAGGTAAAAGTGTAAAAGTTGGCATGTAACGTGGCACCGTTCCATTATTAGCAGAGATAAATGCAATCATATCTGTTTTCACTGCACAGTGTGAAATCTAATCATATAAATGTAATCATTCTACTGGATTGGGGCACAGCTTTGAAATAAAATCCATGAATTAAGGAGATGATTTGCTCACTGTGATGATAACCAGTTTGATTTTCATCCTGTGTGAAGTTAAATGTGTGGTTGTAGAAAACTGACAGTCTGTAGATAAATAGCTTTGACAGTATACGCCTTTATAGAAATGCATATTTTAGCTGTAAAACACATTTGTGAGCCAGATCAGAGGGAAAGTTGTGGCACAAAATTTTAGAATCTACATTTAATTAAAATCTTAACAAATCAACACTCTTTTTCTCTCATTCTGCTCCTCACTCCTCCATTTTCTCAAATACACGAGTGTTGTCACTCAGCAAGTGAGACGAGATCTGCCCTAACAAATGAACATTTAAGTGGCAAAGAAATAAGGACTTTTTCAGTCTTGTCCTATTGAAATTGTGTGATGTGGTGGAGCTCAGGTAAAGTGAATGCACCGTACTGATGATTGAAACACAAATTTTTAAACTAAATTATCATTATGCAAGTAATTACATAATAATACATATAATATACATATAATACAAATTTAAAAATGTAAAGTAATTATGAGTGATCATATCTGATGAAACATAGAAGTTTAATGATAAGTTACAACAGGCCTTAACATGCCTGAGGATGTGTGAATGCATAAAATGCAATGATGCTGAACAGAAGCCAGGAAGAGTTAGACAACGCCAAACAACACCCTCTAACACTTATACTGTAACAGGAAACATCTTTAAACATGTGTGTTTTGGAGGAAGCAACAACACAAGAGTTGTATATAACAGTTTGTGTGTACAGGGGAGAGGAGAGTTAAGATTTAAGTGAGCAAATAAAGGGGATATAAGGAGAGGTGTGAAGAAGAGAGGAGAGGGATAGATGAGCAGCCTGACACTCAAAGAAGAGGACTTCAGAGAATTTCTTAGTAATGTCAAAGAGTAAACTTGAGAAAGGATTAAGCACTTTTTCCAGCTGACTAGGAAGTAAAATCAGACTCTGACGTCCCCCTTTTGCTCACTCTGCTACTGGATATGAAGGTTTTGAGGAACCGTGGGGACCATACTGAGTACTGAGTCACAGACTCTCGCTGGACTCTCAGCAGGAAATTGATGATTAAGCCAGCTTCAGTTTTATATAATTCATTTTGTTATACTTTTATTCAACAATTATTATAGACAATCAGAAGATATCAAAATTGTAAATGTTTTAATTTTGGAATCATTTTGAATTGTTTACTTGCTAAATGCTTAAATAAACCAACTGAATTTACAGTATAGTTGTGGACGTTTTATCTTTGCGTTCCAATCTGGTAGTAAAAAAGATAGGTAGTGGTGTGTATACAATTTAAAGACTCTAAAGGGTACTCTAGCCAATAAAATCAAAGTATCTTTGGTGCACATTAGTGCATTCACCAAGATCCCAGAGCAGAGCTGCTATTAAGATGCATGGCTGGGTAGGGTAGCACCTGGAAAGTAGGTAGTTAGGAGCATGGCTAATCTCCTCTCCACCAACTTAGATAGTCTTCAGGGTTTAACAGGGTAATACCCTTTGAACCTACAGATGGGACCCTTTAATCAGAGAGCTGGTCTAGAAGCCAAGTGATGATATCTCGGGGATCTACCAACAAGCACATACACACACACACGGGAATGAAACAGGTTTGACATCAGTCATTTCTTTACTACATTTACCCTGAGAAATTTAGGTTTCAATGTTTCATCCTCCCATTCCTTTTTTTACTTCACTGTATCAGTCATCCTTTCCTGTGTAAACCTCACTGCATGCATACAAAGATCTAGGAAAATTATACATTATACTTTATATTGTCTTATTTCTTTCAAACGGTCCATTCATCTGGTGTAATCTCTCATTTTCATTGTCTCTTTATCTCTCTGTATCACACAAACATGCACAAAGCCAATAAAAGCAGTCCAAACATGTCAGAGATTAGCTCTCAACCGTAGTCTATTCTCTGAGCAAACACGGGAGCCGCCTGCCCTACAGTGTGTGTGTGTGTGTGTGTGTGTGTGTGTGTGTATACTTGGCGGAGAATGTAAGTGTGTTTGGACAAGCCGGCACACCATAGTTCCTTCCACAAATACTTTTACCTGTAATAATGCTTTGGTAAAAGGGCAATTACTGACGCATGTGAATGTCTGTGTTCGACTGTCTACCCTACAGGCCAGATCCAGCTAATCTATGAAACAAGACAAATGAAAAAGGTGGAAACAGATCTCATCTCAACGGCAGTAAAGAGAGGGAAAAAATCTAAGAATGAAATTAAACAGAGGCCTCTATAAACATACTATAAAACACTGACTAAAAACAAGAAGAGCTGATTGGTGAGTGTAATACTGAGCAGAATGAAGCTGCCAATCAAACTGAACTGACCTTTTCCATAAGTGAGTTAAGTTTGTGTTTGTAGTGTAATGTCTTTAATATTTGCTGCTGCTGTCGTACTTCAGGTTAAGGTAACCTGGCTAGTAATCAACCCTAATTAAAGTGGCTATGATCAATATTTTCATATTAACTATGGATCACATGACTATTTGTATGTGAAAAGGTCACTCATCATCAGGGACCTGTGGACAATTATAACTAGCTCACAGTTCCACTGAGCACCGTGGAGCCTTTTAGCATCTTTCAGTTCATAACTCCCATCACTTAACTGCTTTGGTTCCATCTCACAGCTTTCACTGCATCCTTTTCAGTCACAGTAGGCAGCTGTTTTACCAGAAAACCTTAAGAAAAATGACTGCACACTACCTACCTTCACTAAATGTCAGACACATAAAGTTAGCAACTGGGACAGCATGAAGCAGTTGGTGGAGATTTAAAAAAGCACTGGATTTACATTAATCAGGTGGTCAGAAGCAAGATTCAAGATTCAAAATTTTATTATCATGACTACATAGAGGTAGTCACTGGTAATGAAATTCTTGAGTCTCCAGCTCATTAAACAATGCTCAAAATATTTGGAAAGAAAAACTACAAATGTGCAGAAAGAAAAACAGATAAAGAACCAAAATAAAAAAATAACCTTTGCAATAAAATAAAATAGACATAATAGAAATAAAAATAATAGGACTAAATAAGACATACAACTAAATATATATACAATAGAATGCAGAAATACTGCCAAATTACGAGATGCTAGTACAAGTATTGAACAGTGCAATCAAGAGGAATTGAACAGTCTTATAGCCTGGTAAATGAAGCTGTCTCTGAGCCTGCTGGTTCAGGCTCGATTGCTGCGTTACCATCGGCCGGATGGCAGCAGGCAAAACAGTCTGTGGTTGGAGTGATTGGGGTCTTTAATGATCCTGTTGGCCTTCCTTCCTACACCGCTGGGTGTAGAGGTCCTCTATGGATGGCAGCTCCGTCCTAGCACAACATACTTCATATTGTGAAACAACATTTCATATTGTGAAACCAGTTGCCCAAACATTAATCTTATGAGATGTGAACACTGCTGACCAACAAACAAGAAGGAATAAATGTTTTCGACATGCTGAGAAGGTTTTCCCATACAAGGAATTTGCCTGGTGTGTTGGTGCATAACAACAAACACAGTATGTAGAAAATATAAAAAAGATACAAAACAAATACTGTTTATTACAGGCTGTCATGCCATTGTTCTGACATCCTGTTAGTCCAACAAGTCCCCAATAGTCTGGAAAATGCCCATTGTTCTGACAGCTCATATTGCTCTAAGTTATTCATGTTTTCTTCATTGATGCACATAGGTGATTTGAGCAGTGAGTGGTCTAGCTGGTAAGTTCTTTCTAACTGCAAGGAGAGAATATATTTTCAGAGAAATAGTCCAAATGGATGCAGAGTGTACGAGGTACATTGTCATCTGGGACAATATTTCTGCTTTAGTCCAAAACTGGTTTCATCAGCCACCATTTTCACTGCAATACTTCCCACCATACTCTCCCTTCTTTAACCCCACTGCAACCAAATTCATGTGGGATCTGTGTAAGGATGGATTCAAGAAGATTCTTCCCTCACTGTCTTGTGTGACAGGACCTGTGATGTGAATGAAGTTCTTTAATCAGATCCAGCAGGGTGAAAATCATTTTTCATGTTCTTTTTTTGTCTCCACATTTTTTTTGTTGTATTTATGTACTATATTCTATTTGAGATAACTTCTGCTCTGATTTTCAGTGCAAAATGCAACCTTTGGGGATGGATGGTATATTGACAGATGCCGCAGTGTGCAGAGAAATATCATTAATGTGCAGTACTGGTCTTGTTCTCGTGTTGTGTTTGGTCAGTATTTTCATTGACTTTACTCCAACATCTCTGAAGAAAAACCACACCCAGACTATATCATTAGAAAGTGTTTTAGATTGAGCACAGCAGAGTGTAACTGATGTTATCAAGTGTTTTTGGTCGCATCAGTCCATTTTTCTGTGCTGAGTCACAGTAAAGAGACCTGTGTGAAGAGTTTTAAAAGTGAACTCCTATAGAGAAATGTGACTTATCAATTGTTTCTTTGCCTTACCTATCTTACAGTGCCAGCAATGCCTATAAAATCCATCTATGCGTTGCACAAGGTCAAAGAGTGAAATCTCTTTTGCTGTCCTTTCAAAATATTTGGCGCTGGAAATGTGGTGATGTAGTGACTTCTTTTGCTCTAATCAGACAGTAAGTTAGCGTAGACTTTTTCAGGAGCATCACACAGTTAAACCTTGTGAACACTGTGGATTTGTGTGTGACCTCTGTGAGGTCTTTCACAGTGGCAGTCTCACTGAAATGATTTGATTTCAGTTCAAAATGTTGCTGTTGTAAATGTTTGGTGGGACTCTGCCCGTAAGTGTGTTTTCTCACAGCAGAGGATGAAGAGGAGTGTAGTTCTCAGAGGCTCAGGATGCAGATTGAAGATGACAGCTCTTTCTTAATCGCCCTCTCTCTCTCTCACTTCCCTGGGCTGTGGAGGCACCTGCTGCAGGTCAGTCCGACAGCTCGACCCATGTTCGACACACTCACACACACACACTTGAACTTTAACAAAGCATGGAAATAACAATAATAATGAGTTGTTATTTATATAGCACTTTTAAAAACACTCAGTTACAAAGTGTGTCACAGACAGGTAAAAATACACACATACAATGCAGAATCCAACATACAAATGAACACACATGCATACACATAAATAAATATGCGTGATGCATGGACAATCATCAAGAGCCCAAGGTCAGAATTTAACTAAAAGGGGAGTCATGGGGAGTCATGGGGGGGCTAGCCTATAGAGGTTGTTTTTTAAGAGCTGTTTAAAACAAAGCACAGATTCGATAGATCTGACTGTCTGGGTGGGCTGTTCAATTCAGATAAATGCAATCATATCAAACAATTCAGGAGCTGCAACCTCACCTCTAGTTTAAAAAAGATGACTACATCTTTACTCTGAATGAATACATGAATGATTTAGTTCCTGGTGCCACCAACCATTTGTCAAAGTCAAATCCATTTTTCTAAAATTTGGTGTAATTTGGTGAATGAATTCACTTGCTCGCCAAATTAACCCACCCATTATAATGAATGTGAATGGATATACATTTTAAAAAGATTAAAAGCTTTTTAAAATACCATGCTTTGTTGTTTGTTGCTTGTCAGTGCTAATACAATCTCATTAACAATGCTAGCATGCTGCTATTTGCTAAGTTGCACTGGAGACAAAGTACAGCAGAGGCTGGTAGGAATGTCCTTACAGTAGTTCTGCAGGCATTTCTTCACAAACCAAAGTATATGGGCAATGTTCACATTGACCTGATGGTGGCATTAGACGAAAACTTGATGATGATGGTCTTTCCAGGCAATGCATTCAATAGTTGTTGGGACATTTCACTCTGAAGCACAATATAGCGACATGGTGGCACAGTGGAACACAGGATCATGAAAAGTCATTACGAAACATTGGAAGAAATGAATGTCCATATTTTGTGCAGCTCTGCTTATTTTGTGCAGAAGATAAAGACATACTGTATTTCACTGGATAAATCTCAGATCTGCCATGTTAGTAGGATTCATGCTCTGGAAACCAACAAACAACTGTACTAAATTTCATTTCATTTCAGTTTGGATGCAAATAGTGGACCAACAGACCAACACTGCCATTCAAAAGGATAAAAAAAGTTATAGTAGCAACTTGAAACTTTTTAGCAACTCAAATAAATGAGGTGTCTTTCAACATGACATGCATGAAGAACAGCAGGTTGGCTGGTTGTGTGTCAGCTGCCCCATACTAACAGAGCATGGTCAGGAAGTTTCCAACTGTGAATGAAAGACACACAACTGAGAAAGAGCACGTCAGTGCGTCTGCCTTAGTCTGCGTACGCATCAGTGTGTTTGTCTGATTGTATCAACAGGAGCCTTGTAAAGGTTAGAGTCTCTGAAAGCGGGGAGGAAGAGTGGCAGGAAACATTTAACCAACGCTGATAAAACACACTGCGCTGCTGCTGTCACTGCACGTCACTCAGCATTGCCTCACACACACACACACACACACACACACACACACACATAAAGCTAACAGGTCTTATAAATTCAGGTATCTCGACATATAAGTAAGCACATGTACGCACTCACACAAACAAGCACAAAATACATACACACACACACACACACACACAAATGCTTTTAAAGCCCATCTCCTGTCTTGATGTCCAGGAGCCTTTCAGTGTTTATTCAAGTCTGTGATTCTTCTATCTGTATCTCCGCTCTGTCAGGACAATGTGACAGCCAGACTTCACTGATAACCAGCCGTATCAGTGCCAAAAACAACACATCACTCTAATGGAACCTGCTCTGTGTGTGTGTGTGTGTGTGTGTGTGCTCTCACTTTGCCTCTTCTTGTATATTTTTGCGTCTGTGTATTTGCCTGATGTGTGTATCTGTCTTTCACTGAGCTCCTTCTCTGCACGTCTCTGTTCCTACCTCCATGTTCTAAATCCCAATCATTTGTCGAAAAACAAGCCTCAACCGCTCTGCTGAACAAAACTACAGGCAATATAATCAGTGAGACGAATGAGCTCAGATTTCATGGCCATATTATTACACTTTTGTTTTTCCACTCTCTACCATGCAGCGAATGAAATCTTATCTTGCTGCTAAACACTTTATGTGTTCGTGTTGATTAACAGTGTGATGTTATCATCTCTCATCGCCTCTTTTAATATCAGCATCTCAACAGTTAGTAACACATGCTCTAAATGAGAAAATACCATACATATTGGAAGAAAGGAAAAACCTTCTTCATGTACTGTTTTCACACATGTACATGATCATGAGAAGTTTTGATTACACATTAAACAGGAACTGTTTGTTTCTTACTCCAATAACTATCTGGCAGACCTGTTAGTGGATCTCTTTTGAACCAAGTGTTGGTTGGCAGCTTCCTAATCTGAAGATCAACAGGATCTCTTTTTTTTATCATAAAGGAAACCACTGGTGTTGGTCCATATTTTTGTTATTGTCAGAACATTACAGTATTATCACAATGTACACGTTCAAAGGTGTAGTTCTTTTCAGCTGGGAACCAAACTTTCAGCAATTGAACAGGAGTAAATACAGACTATTTTTACCAGTGGAATAAAATATATTGATGCTCTAGTCATTATGTACGTTCACAGGATGATGTACCTGGGTTTGACCCAAATGACAGTGTCCATGTTTCTCTGTGACAGAACATGTCACAGAGAACTCCTGCAAAAATGTAAACAGCAGGTAACTTTCCTGACCTTCCAGGTCAGTTTCACTTCTCACATCACAAACTCCTTCTGTCATTGTTTGTGTGTGCTACTATAAATTCCTTCCAGAAGAGACAGAAAAACATTACAAACAACAGATTGGGTAGTTTGTATAGACAGAGCTATAGGAAGTATCTGATGTGGTCAATATGGCTCCTTGTAGCTTTTTCTTCCATTCAGATGAATCCTATCTATAACGATTAGCTCAGGCAGGAGACTCAAATGCAGGACGACAAGACACCAGGCAGAGTTTTAACAGTTTCAATAAAAGCTAGATCTTACAAACGGCTTTACCAGTCAAGCAGGCTTGAAGATACTTGACAGGACATGGCAGACAGTAGACAACAATCTGGCAACAAGATAGGGGAAGATGCGGACTATATATACACAAGGTAATGGGGAACAGGTGGAAACAATCAGGGCGGGGCAGACAATCACAACAGCGGGAAACACACAAGGGCAGGAAGTCAAGGGAACTGAAACCAGAGAATTTCAAAATAAAATGAGACAAGTCAGAACAGGAAACAAGACGTGACAGACACTTAACACTTAACAGATTCGACGGGACATAACACTATCTGGCTTGGGAACGCCTTGAGATTCACCAAGAAAGATTTGGAGAACATGCTAGTGAGAAGGACATCTGAACTTCCTTGTTTAGCCTGCTGTTGTTAGTTGTTGCAGGTTGGATATTGAGAAAATTTAGGGGAAAAAAATAAATAAATAAATAAATATATATATATATATATATATATATATATATATATATATATATATATATATATATATATATATATATATATATATATATATATACTGTTTGCTATATATGTAGACAACAAATTTTCAAAAAGACAGAAATGACACATGGCTAAAGAACTGGACAAGGAGCCCCAGGGCTTCACTGATTTTGCGGCCGTTATTCCGATCAATAAAGCTCATTTCAATCATCGATTTTCCCACATCCTGCACACACCTGTTGGCCTCTTTGAGAATGGAGGTAGAAAAAATGAAAGACGGTGGCAGTGGCAACAGGCGACAGTGGCAAGATCAAGACCACCTTAGAGACAATGAAAGTAACACAGATATATAGACCAAAGGGAAGTAAAATACAGGAGGGGGACGAGAGAAAAGAAGGAGGTGGTGAGGTAGAGATTGTGTCAAAATATATTTTAAACAGAGACATCTAACTAATCCTTAGCCCTCGGTTTTAAGAAGTGTCATATGTTTGCCAGAAATGATCATCTCTTTATCCTGGACAAGACAGATTATCAAGACAAAATTATCAGGTCTGATAAGAATATTAATCAGGATTATTCATGTAACTGGAACCAAAGTTCAGGGTGGTATTGAAAAGGATTGCATGAGATTTACTCAACAGTTTGGTTGTTGTAAACAACCTTGAGTGTCCTGGTACAGATGAAGCTTTGCAGTAAAACAATAATAATGAAGCCAGGAGAAGCAGCCTTGCTTGTTTACATTTTTTTCTATTAATGTGGCAAAAGCAACAGCACATAGAAACACTACATTTGTCACCTTTGATGAATCAGTCGTCAGCATGTCATAACTCTAAGGCCATTTGGTGGACATCTTGATCCAAAATGAGTCAGAACAGCTGACAAAAGCCTGTCCACTTTTAGCAGGGGTGGGAATCAAACAGCTAACTCTGGCAGGGTTAGAGTATCTCACTCTTTCAACACAGCGCTCTGAATAAAGCAGTGTACAACCGCTCCAGCATGGGTGAATTATTATTCATTAGAAATGAAATCTGCCAACTCAGGGTGGGCTGGCCTTTAGACACAACACCCAGCAGTCGCACCTGGAAGACAAGGATGAAGTTTTTTTTTTCATTTCAATACTGTCTGGTTTATAAAATACAGTCTACATTATGTATCACAACAACTGGTCTGGTATCAGAGAGGTGATACTTTGCAGAAATTAATCTAGTTGAGGTCTGGACTCACTGATTCACACCCTAACTTGCTGTTTCAGTCATAGACAGTAACCAAATCTGAGACCACAGTGCCTTTTGTTTATCTATGAGGCAAGGTGTTGCCCCTCCTTACCACATGGTGGCAGCTGAAGGCCTTCATGACAGAGGCCTCTTTCAGGAACTCTTTTCTCTTTTTCAGGCTGGCCGACTCTTTCACTATCTTCACCGCGACACGTGTATCCGCCTCTCCCTTGATGATGTCCTTGGCGATGCCTTCGTAGACCATGCCGAAGGACCCCTGACCCAGCTTTCTCAAAATGTTGATCTTTTCTCTGGGCACCTCCCATTCGTCCTCCTCGTACACTGCACACACATGTACGGGAACATGTTATACATCCAGCAACCAAGTTCATGAGCAGGTTAATTTTAAGTTTAGTGCTCATGCTTTTCATCAGTAATTCATTAGATTTCTCCCCAATTATTTAACATCTCTCCAAGACTTCTTTTTTTTAATATAATGAATTAAGACTGCACAAATCCTGTTCCAAATATTAGGGTTTCTCTCAAAAGAAGTCGACCTGTCTGAACTCAATGTCTTTGAAACCTTGACCTGTTATAGGAAACTACATTTTTGGGAGCAGAGGCACTGAACTGATCATAATTACCAAGTTCTGGTGTTAAAATGTCATAAAGTGATCCAAGATAATTTATAAATCTTCTTCTGCATTTAAACTCATTTGTGGCCATGACAATAGTGTGCAGTGTCACTGTTCTTTTTTCCTTTTCAAATCAAGTTATACAAAAATTAAATGATACAACATTTCTAACAACTATTTATATCAAGATCTAGTACAACTAGACACGTTTTTAGAGAAAGTTGAATTAGTTAATTAGTTAATAATTGTGTGTTCATGAAAGAGCAGATAAATTAGCTTTATGCTGTCTTTACTATTATAAAACTTGTAACCTCTGCATCACCTCCTTAGCCACTGTAGCTCTGATATATAGTTATGCTTTTGAGTAAGGCACCATAATCATATATATCAAAACTCTAACTCCAGTTTAAAATAAATTTAAGAAACCTGCTTACCATCATCAGAACTGAGATACCATGGGTTTGAGGCATGGATGGGACCACTAGGTCCCTGAGTTTGACTGAAAGGAAAAAGGAAAACATTCAGTAAGGACACTAACAAAATATGAAATGAGAAGAAAATGAGCGGAATTATTGAAAAGGATGTGCTAATTGCGTACTTCTTCTTGAACACGCTGCAGCCTGCCAAGGCCACAAACAGGAGCAGGACAAAGCAGATGACGACAACATCATCTGCTAAGCCTGGGTCGTTGACGATCTTCATGGTGTAGAGAGGATCACCTGTTCAACAACACATCCGCCCAAACAGTGAGTCACATTTCAGTACAAAAACAAGCTCTAATGAAACCCACACATTAAACTGCTGCTCGGATCAATGTGCTGCCCTGTGAGCATAATTACTTTGAGTAGCATCTTCCGATCTTGTGACAATGGTCGGCAGGGCTGAGTCATATGAAGCTCCTACATGTTGATATTCTGCTTTTACATCTATTTATCTTAATTTCTTGGCTGGATTCAAAGATTTTTCATTCACCATGTAGATGAGAAGACATCTGTGTCCATACTGACATAACTGATTCTAAACAAGGTATAAATATGTTGATGGATATCATTCTCATAAATTTGCGATGCACAAAAGGAGATGGAGGAGCTGCTGATAGCTGAAAAAAAGAAATTGTTGCGTGGTGGTGAACGAGCTCTACAAAAATATTGGAAAACTATTAAGTGGTAAGGAAAACATTTTTTTTTTCAAACGTATTTTTATTGAACTTTTAACAGCCTAAACCTTTGACCTAAACCTGCGAGGTGCAGAGGCACCCAGGTAGTCAAGGAATGGATCCCAGGTCTGGTAAAATAAAAAGGGTTTTCCCTTCAATGCTGTAGAGAAAGCTTTATCAGAAATCCATAAGGCCAGGATACATTTCCATTAAACTGTTGAACAATTATACTCCAGAATTGCTGGACATAAGGGCAACTCCACAAGCAATGCATAAATGATCTGACAGCAGACTGACATTTAGTACAAAATTCTGACAGAGTTGGGTTCATGACCTGAACTTATTCTTCAACAGATTTGATCAGGCATCCGCCCCTCCCCCGGCCCAGTCTTCCTCTGCTGCAACCCCCATCTTGCTCTGTGCCCCCTGTTCACGGCTCCTCCTGTGCCCCCTCACCCCCTCTCACAACCCTCAGTTCACACCTACCCTCAGTTCACACCTACCGGACACTGCCACTTCACACTCTGTCCTGTGCACCTCCCCCCCATTTCAACACCTCCCTGCTCCAGCCTGCTCCTCACAACACACCAGGTGAGGAATGCCCTGAAGAAGAACAGGGCCAGGAAGGCAGCAGGTCCGGATGGCATCAGCTCCAGGCTCCTGAAGTCCTGCGCAGACCAGCTGTGTGGGATTTTTGGGTACACATTCAACCTGAGCCTGAAGCTGGGGAGAGTGCCACAACTCTGGAAGACGTCCTGCATCGTCCCAGTGCCAAAGACACCGCACCCCAAGGAGCTCAACAGCTACAGGCCGGTAGGCTCTGACGTCTCATCTGATGAAGACGCTGGAGAGACTGGTCCTCGCCCATCTGCGCCCGCTGGTGAGCTCCTTCATGGACCCGCTGCAGTTCGCCTACCAGCCTGACATCGGGGTGGATGATGCCGTCATCTACCTCCTTCACACCTCCCTCACTCACCTGGAGAAGGCTGGAAGCACTGTGAGGATCATGTTCTTTGATTTCTCCAGTGCATTCAACACCATCCAGCCCAGGCTGCTGGGGACAAGCTGCAGCTAGCTGGGGTGGATCATCACCTCACTACATGGATTCTTGGACTACCTCACTCACAGACCACAGTTTGTGAGGGTGCAGGGCTTTGAGTCGGATCGGCTTCTCTGCAGCACCGGAGCTCCACAGGGAACTGGTTCTGGCTCCTTTCCTGTTCACCCTCTACACTGCAGACTTTTCATACAACACATCCATCATGTCATCTCCAGAAGTTCTCTGATGACTCTGCTGTTGTTGGCCTCATCACAGATGGGGACGACAGAGAGTACAGAGGACTTATTCAGGACTTTGCGGACTGGTGCCTGCGGAACAACCTCCAGATCAACGCTGGTAAAACCAAGGAGCTGGTGGTGGATTTCCGCAGGCGTAGACCACTCTCCGCCTGCACCGGTGAGCATCCAGGGAATGGACATTGACACTGTGAAGTCCTACAAGTACCTGGGTGTTCACCTAAATGACAGTCTGGACTTGGTCGGACAACACCAATGCCCTTGTCAAGAAGGGCAACAGCAGACTGTTCAGACTGTTCCTGCTCAGGAGGCTGAGGTCTTTTGGAGTGCAGGGACTCTCCTCAGGACCTTTTATGACTCTGTGGTGGCATCAGCCATCTTTTATGGGATAGTCTGCTGGGCCAGCAGCATCACGGACACAGATAGGAGGAAGAATGGACAGACTGGTGAGGAGGGCCAGCTCTGTCCTGGGATGCCCCCTGGACTCAGTGGAGGTGGTGGGAAACGGGAGGATGATGGCTAAGCTGTCGTCCCTGTTAAACAACACGTCCCACCCTCTACAGGACAGTCTGACAGCTCTGGGCAGCTCCTTCAGTGAGCGGCTGCTCCATCCACGCTGTGTGAAGGAGAGGTACCGCAGGTCCTTCCTGCCTGCTGCTGTCAGACTACACAACAAACAAAATGCCCGCTAGTCTGCAGACAATAACAATAGACAATAAACAATAAACAATAACACTATTTCACTTCTTTGCACTCCCTGAGATATTATCTATATTTCTCATATGTATACTCTCAGGCATACTCCCTCTGTACTATGTACAGGTTTACTTACAGTTATAGTTTTTATTTATCTTGGATTATTTTACCTTTTATTTTATTTTATTTTATTTTATTTTATCCTACATTCTGATTGTTTCCCACTATGTGTGTCTTCGCTGCTGTTATGCTACTGTGAATTTCCCCGCTGTGGGACTAATAAAGGAAATCTGAATCTGAATTCTATATCTGGCTTCAGGAGTGATATAGAGCCTATGCAGAATAATGAATTGCCTCTCCCAGGCAGAGTTAGACACCAGAACCTTAGAGAGCTGGCCACACAAGGCATCCCAGTCCCCAGGTTCTATTGTACCCACATCAGATTCCCATCTGCCCTTTACTTTACCAGAATTATCAATCTTGAAATTACTGAGGGTCCTATCAGAGAGGCTGATTCGCAACTGAGCCAGACTGAACCAGGGTCATCTATGAACCATTCCAAAAGACACTTGAACTGTGCAGCCCACAAGTAAAAAGGAAATGAAGGTGCTGCTAAGCCACCATTTTTAACAGGTAGGCAGAGAAAACTATATCTTAACCTGGGTCTCTTCTTACATCAAATAAATTATATAATAGTACTATTTAATTTAGCAAAAACGTTCCTTGACAATATAACTGGCAACATCTGAAAGAAATACAAGAGGCGTGGGAGGATCTTCATTTTGATCAAATGAATACGACACGAAAGGGAAAGGGCAGGCCGCACCATCTATCAAGGTCCTGTGTTATTTTTTGCAAGAGAGGGGCCATATTTAACTTATAAATCTTTTAAACACGGTGAGACTGTTATACCTAGATATGAGAATCCTGCTGGAGACCAACGAAAAGGGTGCAAGATGTTTGGATCCAATGTTTGTGAGCAACGAAGGGGAAGGGGCATGGCTTCACTTTTAGAAAAAAATATTTTATTACCAGAAAAAGAGCCATATTTATTAATTAGGTCTGTCAATTTAGTGATAGAATGAGTGGAGGGGAGCTTAAAAAGATCAAAACGTCATTGGTGTACAACAAAATTTTATGTTCATGATTATTTAAAGAGATTCCTTTAACAGTAATGTTTTGTCTAATGGTGGCAGCCAAACGCTCCACACCCAATGCAAATAACAGCGGGCTCAAGGGGCAGCCCTGCCTAGTACCCTGTTCAATATTAAAATTATTAGACCTGAGCCCATTTGTAATTACAGCTGAAAGGGGCAATGTGTATAAGATCTAAATCCATTTAATAAAAACCTCCTCTAGGCCGAATTTTTGGAGTGTGAAAAATGGGTAGGGCTATTCCAGCCTGTCTAACACTTTCTCTGCATCAAGAGAAATGACTAGAGCTTCTGCACTGTACAAGGAAGAGTGCTGAATAATGTTAAGGAGGCGTCTCACACCTAACCCTAACCTTCCACGTATAAAACCAGTCTGGTCGATTATCAATAACAGAGGGGAGAACATTTTCCAAACGTATGGCTAGGATCTTTGCAAGAAGCTTCAAATTTTTTTAGCACCAGGGAGATATTAGCCTCCATAAGAGAAGGAGGAAGAGCCCCAGCATCTCAAGTAAAGGATTGACTAGGATATTGTTAAACTTTTTATAACATTCTGTGTTGAATCCATCGGGGCCTGGGGCTTTGTTGTTGAGGAGTAGCTGGATACAATTCTTAATTTCACTCACAGTTATTGGTTTGCACAGATCGTCTCTCTGCTCATCTGTAATTTTTGGTAAATCCACCTTTGCAAAAAAATCAATCATATCTTGTTTTGAGAGTGAATTGAACTGTGTAATGTATAACTGCTTATAATATGTTTTAAAAGTGTTGTTGATTGCTCTGTTATCATAGTTATGTACACCAGATGAGTCTCTGATATGAGATATTCTGGGCAGGGGCCCTATTTCAAAGGAGCTTGGCTAGATAGGTCTGTTAGCAAACTCATACATCCTTTGCCTCATAAAAAACAGATTTTTCAGCCTTCTTTGTTAATAAAGTCTCTAAAGACATCTCTTCTAAAGGACATAAGTTGTATTTAGCCTGGAGTTGCAATTCCAGCTCGAGTTTCCTATGCTCTGTTCTACTGTTCTTCTTAAGCCTGGCGGTATAAGATATTATCAAACCACGAACATAGGCTTTCATGGTATCCCATAGCAGACCAGGGAAGACATCAGGAGTTTTATTCTCTTTAAAAAAATAGTCCAATTGCACTTTTAGAAATTTGTCAAAGTTGGGGTCATGGTGAAATGCGCTGTATCTCCAAGGTTGGCTTTGACACCCTGGGTTCACGTTATTTAAAGAAATGTAGATGGGTGCGTGATCTGATATAATGATGTCTCCAATAGTGCAGCTCTTAACATTACTTAATGAGAATTTGGGGGTAAGAACATAGTCAATTCTACTGGATGTTCTGTGTACACCAGAATAAAATGTAAAAGCTTTATCATTAGAATGTAAAACACGCCAGGTATTTACTAGATTGAGTTCGCTGCAGGTATCTGATACAGCCCTCGCTCTTCTAGACATTAAATTTTGTACTGAAGGTGATTTATCCATCACTGAGGAAAAGTAGCATTTAAAATCACCAGCTATAATTGTATTTTCACCAATCCAATCAGTAAACAAGGAACAGACTTGCGAGATAAAGTCATTAGACTGTACCGGGGGGAAGTAAATATTCAGGAATGACACAGATTGTCCATGAAGATGGCCCTTTAACATGACATATCTACCAGATTTATCAGAAATAGTTTGGACGTCGGATAAGGGTAGATGCTTATTTATTAGAATAGCAACACCTCTGCTCTTGCTGGTAAAAGATGATCTAAGCACCTGCCCAACCCAGTCACACCTCAGCTTTAAGTACACCCCTGATGGGTGTAAAAGACCAAAGTCTGACCCCAATGTCTACCTGTTATCTTTGTTTGGTGTCCTTTGTACATAGTTTTGTGTTAAATGTTAGCAAAGCAGTGTTTTTATGTTATTTTTATGTTAGATATTTTAGTCTATCTTCAAGGAACTCCAGGGAACAGTTATTTTCAGTACTCTCATCCATGTGTAGTCAGGATGGTTTCTTTAAGACAAGATGGCCAGTGACAGACCCATATTAAAACTGTGCAGTTGGAATGTGGGGTATACACAATCCTATTAAGTGGAAAAAGATTTTAAGCTTTCTAAAAAAGCAACATGTTCATATAGCACTCCTGCAGAAAACACACTTAACTGCTAATGAGTACGAGCTATTCTCCCTGCTCATATAGAGGAAGATGCTGGACCAGCTATTTAACTCCTTTCAAACCTTATATTTGTAACAGATCTCAACTGCTGGCCCGCAGCTCTAACCAAGAAAGAAAGAAAAGAAATAATAATAATAAAAAATTATGATGTCAACAGTGAGCATCAACGTTTAGGTCTGCAAAAGTCAAGAGAGCATTAACCTACAGACTATGAAGCTCAAATATCTACATGGCACATTCAATAGCATATGACAAATCTCCTATCAAAGAACGAATCACAGTGTCATATTATAGTTATATGCTCCCCTGCTCCTGCAACAGTCAAACCTGACATCCTCGGAGAAGTAGAGGACCACGGCAGCATGCAATGCAGGAAATAGAGGGAGACTTTCAGTTCACAGTGATCGCGGGGGAAGATCCTCCGTGCGGTAACACTTTATCCAAGAAGGAAGCCACTACTTTAGGATGTTTAAAGACTCTTTCCTGCCCATTATGTTTAATCCTCAGCATGGCTGGGTGCAGCATGGCGAAGGCGATCCCTCTCTCTTTAAGCTGTTGTTTCACCGGGTAAAATTCCTGTCGCTTCCGTACAATAGCCGCGGAGAAGTCCTCAAATATCATGATTGGGGCACCTTTGTAAACCAGGGACTGTGCTTTCCTTGCTGCCTGCATTATCCGGACTTTATCCTGAAAGTTGTGGGGCTTTATGATAACAGCCTGGGGCCGCTGATTGGGGAATGGATGGCGCCAGTTTAACAGATCCTCCTTTGAAGCTCACCTGCAGTAGCTCCGGGTCTTGAAGAAAGCAACCGGGTTAGCACCTTCGCTGCCTTCAGGAAGCCCGACGACACGTTGCACCGCCGGCTCCTATTCTCTAAATCATCGATCTTATCCATGGCCGCCTCCAGCTTGCTCTCGACCTCAGAGAGCCGAGCGATGTGAATTGCTGCGGCATCTTCGGAGTTTGAGATGTGGCTTTCGGCTTCTGTAACCCGTGTATCCAGTGTGGCGATTTTAGACGAGCAGGCCTCGAGTTTCTTCAGAACCGGGTCAATTTTTTTTTAATCAAAAGAAACCTCCACAGCTTTGAGCACTTCAGTAATTATTTTTTCCACCAAGCTGTCTGTGTGAACTTTACCCATAAGTGCCCGCGTGTTGTCCACCATGCAGCATGACTGTAAACTAATACTGTATAAAATCAGTGCGATCTATGGATTCGAGACCAGCTTAATGACTGACTTGGTTTGCCTTGGTGGCAGACTGATACTTACTTGCGTTCTGGACATAGAAGTATGTGGGCTCCGTCCAGGATCCCTTCCCAGCCAGCGAGGTGGCCCGGATCCGCACAGTGTAGTTCCCAGGGTGCATCACCTTTAGTTTGCAGCCAAGGGTCACTTTGTACATGTTCCTCGACACACAGTAGTGCAGCTCCTGTGGGAGAACAACACGAAGCTCAGGCCGTGGACAACAAGCAACAAATGACGTTGTATGACAAACAAAGTTTAAAATAACATTTGGCTCGCTGTTTACGATGAACTGTTTCACCTCTCACATGAAAACTGTTTAATGTCTTTTATGTTTCCAATGTGGAAACGTCAGAGTTGTTTTTGACTGTTTTTCAACAGATAACAAGTTGTGTTTTGCGGTCTGTGTTTTGCAATGTCTCCACATAAAACATGGTGCGACACTAAAATGTCAAATTTTACCAACCAAATGTAAGTAAGCCAAGTAGTCAAGTATTGCTCTTATTTGTCTTGGCTGCATGGCCAGTTTTTTAAGATGGATAAATTGAATTAGACTCTTGGGAGTTAAATTGTCCTGAGTGCTTAATAAGAAAGGGGATTGAGAGGAGTGTTTTTCTGAGTGAGATTGTATATGTTTATGTGTTGTTGTGAACTTACAATAAACTCATGCACTCAGTGACCCAATGACTCAAATCACTACAAGCACTAAAGCAATAAAAAGGCATGACAGATGTA
>JAKKUS010000341.1:0-23150 GCA_023238725.1 Scortum barcoo
TGTGTGTGTGTGTGTGTGCATATTTGCTCACCTCTGTGTCACTCAGTCTCTTGTAGTTGACCTCGTACAGGATGATCATACCATTTGGGGCCTCCGGTTCCTGCCATGTGATGTGCACTGAATTTTCTGTCACCTCGTAATTGATGGGACCCCTGATGTTGTCAGCTTTGTCTGTGAAAAACAAAGTCACGTTGTTGTACATTGGCTGCTATTAGCCACACAGCCAAATAATCTCAGATTGAACTGTCAGTGGTCAAGCTGCACTGTGGGTGATGTGTGGAAAACTCTTACTTTTCAAAATGTAAATAAAAGGATTCTTAGTCAAAGAACGGCTTTTTGAGTCAATGTGACAAGTAGAAATTAGAGACTGTTCAAGAACAACTGATGTCTTTATTAGTTGGACTTTGTGGTTATGCCTAATAGTGCAGCATGATGTAGCCTCTGAGGAAAGCTCCAAGTGCTCTTTTCATCAAAAGATTTAAAGAACTGCAAGCCACAGTTTAAAACCATCTCAATTATAAATGCTTTAGAACCAAAGATGTAGCCAAGATGATCAATTAGTTTTTTGCTGGGCAAAAAAAATGTGACTCTTTAAGAATACCACTGTAAGGGCAATGATGGCTAAGCTGTCATCCCTGTTAAACAACACGTCCCACCCTCTACAGGACACTCTGACAGCTCTGGGCAGCAGCTCCTTCAGTGAGCGGCTGCTCCATCCACGCTGTGTGAAGGAGGAGGTCCTTCCTGCCTGCTGCTGCTGCTGTCAGACTACACAACAAACAAAATGCCCGCTAGTCTGCAGACAAATAGACAATAAACAAATAAACAATAAATAACTGACTTATAACTGGACTCTGTGCAATAACACTACACTTCTGTTCACTGTTCATTTCACTGTTTCACACTCTCTGAGATACTATATATTGTATATTCTCAGGCACACTCCCTCTGTACTATACTTACAGTTATAGTTATAACTATTTATCCTAGATTATTTTATTTTTTATTTTTTCTATTTTATTATTTTATTTTAGGTTTTCGCTGCTGTTATGCTGTGCTGTAAATTTCCCTGCTGTGGGACTAATAAAGGAATCTGAATCTGAAGTTTTTTCTTTCTTTACCAAGATTAAGCCCGCAAGAGGAAAAAATCAGTGAGAGAAGGGGTTAAAAGCCACAAACTCTGAGAGCTACAGTGGATTAAAATCAACAGCATCTCCAGGCTGAGGCAGTTAGGACCAACTTCCCCTCCTCAGTTACAATCACAAAAGAGGAGCCTCTGTACCTTCAGGCATCGTGCGTGCACTGACGTATGCGGCCATGCTGCAGCAGGCCGGGTCGGTTGAGTGGCTGCAGGCATGGATCTCAATCTGGTAGCTGGTGAAGTTTTGAGATGACGGTGGACTCACTGGCATGGACAGAGACCACGGTCTTTGTGCTTTCAAAGGTTTCCTCATCATCGGGGATGCCTGTGCTGTGGGGCGGGCTGGGCGCGGTGGTGAGGAAGTGTGTTCGGTTGGCGATGCCCTTCACAGAGCGCCGCTGTCTTGAGCGTCTACACAAGGCAAGGCAGGTTTAAAGTGATTTAAATAAACAGCTAAGCAGCATTACACATTTGGAAGATGAAGCAGCAAAATGTAAAATAAACTTTAAAGATGGCAACACGAATGCCAGGAGAAACCGAGTTTTCCAGTGTCGGCACTCAGATGAACTACGATTGCATTTAGTTTACTGCACAATATGAGAGTGCTAGGATGTATTTACTAAGAGTTTGTTGTTTGTGCAACTGAAAATTGGATGGGTCTATAATGGTTTTCCTTGAATCCCCTGCACTGCAGTAAAACCTGAATAAAACATAACAAGGCAGACTGTAGTAAAATTACTGTTACTTAGTCACAATCCTCAGACTGCTCTTAAATGAGACTGCTTTACATGGTTCAAATACTAAACACAAGATGGTGCACAAGCACTTTAATTTGTTGTGTGGGAAGCTCAACTGTTTGACAACAGATTCATTCATTTAGTTCAGCTTAACTCACACCTTAAAAAAAAAAGAAGATTCCCTCGAGGACAACATTCATGAGTAATAAAGGTAATACTCTGTTGTCAGTGGTCTTACTTGATCTCAAAGACTTCATTGTGGAGGTAATTCTCGAAAGTATTGCGGTACTCTGAGTCCTCCTTCTCCTTCTTGAGAAGAGGCTACCATCTTGAAGAGGGCCAACCTGTCACACGGCATCAGAGAGGCAAAGAAGAAGAAGTACTCCAGGAGGATAGCTCATCGCTTCAGTGACAGCAGAGACACACGGAGCCTGTGGCGAGGGATACAGGCCATCACAGACTACAAGCCCCCACTGCAGACCTGCGACAGCTCCACCTCTCAGCTAAAAGAGCTAAATAACTTCTTTGCCTGTTTCGAGGCACACAACAGCACACCTGCACAGACGTCTCCACCCCCTCCTGGCAAACAGGTGTTGATGCTGTCCCCGGACAGAGTGACACTCAGCAGGATCAATGCTCGCAAAGCTTCTGGTCCTGACAACATACCTGGTCATGTGCTGAGGGACTGTGCCGGGGAGCTCATGGATGTCTTCACAGACATCTTCAACATCTCGCTGAATCAGGCTGTCGCCCCATGTGCCTCAAAACCAACCCCAATCATCCCTGTACCGAAGAAGTTGTCGCCCTCCTGTTTCAATGGCTACCGTCCGGTAGCACTCACTCCCATCCTCATGAAGTGCTTCCAACGGCTAGTGGTGAAACACATCAGGTCTGTCCTCCCACCCTCCCTAGACCCCTTCCAGTTTGCATATCGGGGTAGGGTTAGACATGCTGAGGAGGCTGGGATCTTTTGGTGTGTGCAGGCCACTGCTGAGGACTTTTTATGAGACTGTGGTGGCGTCTGTGGTCTCCTATGCAGTGGTCTGCTGGGGAGGGGGGTGTTCTGAGCGGGACAAGAAGAGGCTCAACAGACTGATTAAAAGAGCCAGCTCAGTCTGTGGCTGCCCCCTGGACTCCATCGAGGTGATGGGGGAGAGGAGGGCTCTGGCCAAACTGTCCACCATCATGGACAACACCTCCCACCCTCTGCATCAGACTGTGGGGGCCTTAAGCAGCTCCTTCAGCAACAGACTCAGACATCCCAAGGTGTAGGAAGGAGCTTCCACAGGTCCTTCATCCCAAACACCATCAGAACTGTTTAATGCTGCTCTATGAATCTTTGTCATTGCAACAAACACTTTCATACCACAGTAGGACTGAGGACTGATGTTTACTGATGTTCATCAATGCACCGATGTTTACTGATGTTTACTGATGTTTACTGATGTTTACTGATGTTCATGATGTTACAATGCACTGATGTTTACTGATGTTTCATCAATGCACTGATGTTTACTGATGTTTACTGATGTTCATCAATGCACTGATGTTTACTGATGTTTACTGATGTTCATCAATGTACTGATGTTTACTGATGTTCATCAATGTACTGATGTTTACTGAGGTCCTAGCCATATGCACTTTATGGTCTTTTTTCATTCCACTCATTTACTATACTATTAATTCATATCTTCTACATATCCACCTCACCACTGCACATCTAACTGGGTGAGGCTGTGTATATAAATACTGTTTCTTTCTTTTTCTCTTATTATTATTATTTACTATTTATTGTACATACTGTTTTTTGTGTCTTTGTGTTTTGTGTGTTTTTGTCTATTATTTAATGTCTCTTTTACTTTGTTTTGAGCTGCTGTAACAGTGGAATTTCCCCACCGTGGGATCAATAAAGATCTTATCTTATCTCGAGGATGTGTGCTAAGCCCCCTTCTCTTCACTCTGCTGACCCATGACTGCACACCGTTGCACAGCTCCAACCGCCTCATCAAGTTCACAGATGACACAACTGTGGCAGGTCTCATCAGCAGCGACAATGAGACAGACTACAGGAGCGAGGTGAGCCGCCTGGGCCTTGTGGTGTGAACACAACAATCTCTCTCTGAACGTGGAGGAGACGAAGGAGATTGTTGTGGACTTCAGGAGAACGCGCCCCCAGCATGCACCTCTGACCATCAATGGTGCTACGGTGGAGAGGCTGAGCAGCACCAAGTTCCTGGGTGTGCACATCACAGAGGACCTCTCCTGGACCATCAACACCACATCACTGGCCAAGAAAACCAACCAGCGCCTCTACTTCCTCTGCAAACTGAGGAAACCTGGAGCCCTGGCCCCCATCATGTGCACCTTCTACAGAGGCACCATCGAGACCTGACCAGCGGCATCACTGTGTGGTATGGCGCCTGCTCCGCGTCCTGCCAGAAGACCTCCAGTCTTCTGTCAGTGAGAGGAGCTGAGAAGATCGTTGGTGCCTCTCTCCCCTCCCTGCAAGACATCTACACCTCTCGCCTCACCCGTAAAGCCCTCTGCATCACGAGGGACCCCACCCACCCGTCACACAGCTTCTTCAGCCTGCTGCCATCAGGAAGGAGCCTGCGGGCCAGGACCAGCAGACTGAGGGACGGCTTCAGTCCAGCAGGCTGTCAGGACGCTGCTCTGCACCCCTTCCACAAACACACACACACACACACAGGTTGACACCCTGAGGAACTCAATAAGCACACTTTCTCCCACTTTAGTCACTTTAACCAGACCATAAGCTAACTACAAAACATATATTTCCACTGACTGTAATTTGCCTTGTCTATTTATTACCATGTCTTATTTATTCTTCTAATTTGATTGTACTTGTTTTGTTTATTTTTGTTGTGGTTTGCTTATTTTTGTATTTCATGCACCAAGGTTTGAGGTTTTGAGAGAACTGTAATTTCAATTCTCTGTTTGTCCTGTACATGCTGCAGAATTGACAATAAAACTGACTTTGACTTTGACTTGAGCTCTTTGTCGACTTTGGGGCAGGCGCAGCATCGCGTTCGCTTTGCCCTGCTCTTCTGTCTGGTTCCACTTCTGTTCCTCGCCACTGTTCACCTTGAGTGGGCACCCCTGACGGTAACTTCATTTCTGATGAAACAGAGTCAGAGAGTTAAATCAGAGGTGGGGAAAAACCAAAACAATCAAGTCCAACAGAGTCCAACAAGACAGGTGCGATAAACGCAGTCTTATGCACACACACACCCTCCCACACACGCCTGAGGGGCATGTCTGTCATTGTCATCCCCAGGTCCTCACCCTACCAGTGTCACGACCTCCCTGCAGACTCCCATCTCTCTGGATGTGTGGGAGTTGAAAAAGGAAAGTTTTGGCTCTGTTGTGCATGAACATGCAAGGGCATCGATGTAGGTCAGGCTGTGACAGGAATAATCCAACCAAGATAAACATCTGAACTTTGCCTGAACCTGAGCCGGGGTGAGAGGAAGAATCCTGACTGTCCTGGTGCCAGGTTTCAAGCAGTTTCAGCTACATAAAGTATTAACCCAAACACGCGATTCACTTTTGATTTTCTTTCTCAGAAGGTAGCTTTCACTCTGTTTGGGACAACAGTTCAATTCACAAAGGGGCCACTTCGCCTAAAATGCACTCAAAGATAAAACCTTTTCTTCTCTGTTGCACTCTTCTGTCCAATTGTCTCCTCCTGCTGAAAGTGCACAAACACTGTGGCCTTTGGCATGTTGCTGCTGTTACTTCCAGTTTTGGTGATTTAATGTCTTCATTTAATTAAAGAATGACATGCTGAGGAAATTCTGTCAAGGCTTCTACGACTAATGAAACCTTCTTGAAAATGTGAAAGATTATTTGTCACATAATCATATTGGGTATAATCATAATGGAATGTAAGCTGCCTTGTCATCAAGAGCAAGACTTTTTTCCTGGTCCTAAAAAAGCTGACTTTTAAGAGTTATTTCAGATTTAATTATGTTGAATGAGAAATAAGCTAAAGTGTATCAAGGCATTTGAGCTGGTTTGTTCTGAATGTTTAGTTAATATGCTGTTTTATGTTGTTGTTTCATAGGTTTGTTGGGGTGACTGTTGTTAAGACTGTGTGCTATTTGTGTATAATGTGGGTTGACAGTACATTTCAAACTAAAATCTTGATATAGACTACCCATCAAGGACAATCAGATCACAAAGTCACCGCAGAGTGGCCTTTTAGTGAGAAGAGCTCTTCTACTAGTAGAGCAAAAGACATTCTCTCTTTCTCTCTGACAGTCAGACACAAAACCACAAACACAGAAGCAGACAAGACTAGGACAAGCAACAAGAATGTGGCTAACCCTTCTGACAATAGTCAAACTTGTAGAGCTCGCTGGCTTCGGGCTGGCGCTGGCAGAAGACCAGGTAGTGAGTGATGTTGCTGTTGGGGTCACTGGGAGGTTTCCACTTGAGGATGATCTGGGAGGAAGAGTTGGACAAGGAAATGGGGTCCAGCGGTACTGAGGGCTCTGGGGAGACATTGCAGAAACACAGAAGAGGAGGTTTAATAAGCAGGAATGGTTAATGCTATGTAGGCTGTTGTATTGGACCGACTGTTTTAGCCTGATGTACCCAATAACCTGGCAACTGTGAGTGTCGTGTCACATAAAATCATTCAGGATCTAAATTTAAATACATACGCGTCAGTGAAGGTATTTAAATGACCTATAATAACAGAGGTCTGTTGCTCTGCCCTAAAATGTTGACAAGCTGGTCTTTATTGAGTTTGTGTTTTAAAAATTCATTATTACTTCGTCAAAGAAAACTACTAGACCTGAAGTCATTCATAATAATATAATAAATAATAAAAAAATCTTGAACACTGAAATACACATTCATGGATTGTGGTGTATTGTAAATGAGCTGTTGCATTTCATGCCCCTGAGTGAACCTGCATCGTTGACATAGAAACTTCTCCCGAGAAGTGCTGCAATGTAGATTAAGGAACTTAAGTATAGAAACAAAAGCAGAACCAGTGACAGTGGCAAAAGATCAACTTACTGTTGAGTTTCTAGAATGAAAAAGAAACCTCATGGGCTACAAAATAAACATGTTGTGTATAAATATTTGAATTATATCAAGGAGATATTTTTTACTAAAGAACCAGTGAACAACTCAAATCTAAATAAGTCTTACTGGTGGCGTTGGTGCGAACATAGATGATTTTGCTTTTGGCTCCATGGACCTGGTGCTCGTCAGAGGCTGACATCTGAGTTTTCACCATGATAGCGTACTGTGTCCAGGGCTTCAGTGGCAGGATGAGATGACCTGGTTCAAACTGCTCTTTGTTTTCCTCTGTGGCTCGTTGTGGAGGGTCCACTTCAGCTATCACCCAGCTGTTGGAGCCGCAGGTGTCCTGCCCGTCAAACTCAGTTACATTCTGAAAAGGCCTGTAGTGGGAGAAAAACAATAACACACAAAAGAAAAATAGTTATATGTAGGCTTAAACTGTATTTCAGTTAAGAGAAGATATTGAGTTTTGTTTTGACATTTCATTACTTGTGAATCAGAAAAGGAAATGAGAGTTGCAAAAGACCCACAAAATTAGGTTGTTTCAAAATGAGAACTAATAAATAATTTGTTCAAATTAATTAAAATGCAACCCAAATATCCCATTGTAAAATATTAGAGAATTGATGTTCAGTGATTAATGGTGCATCATCAACAGGTAAGTAGATATTTGTTGTTGTGGTCACCTTTTACAGACAGACCTGATCTTTATCAACAATTTTCCATCGACGATGTTGAATGAAAAATATTTCCTCACATTACTTTGTCAGTTTAGCGTTATAACTGCCCAGATCTCCACAATCAAGCGGTTGTTTGAAATGTGAACAGAGGATTATGTTGCTTTGAGATCTGACACACTGGTCATGAGGAAGTAAATAACTGTTATTAAAGCCAAGATAACTTTAAACAACAAAACGCACACATAAAAAAATACCCCTTGTAAGGGAGGAAAACTGTGGAGAACAGGACAACTAGCTTGTACTGACTGATGAATCGAAGAAAAAAATGAGTATCATATTTTGCACAAACATTGCATCACATTTATTGGATCTATCTGAAGACAAATTATTGTCAGATGTTTTAAATGTTACGATTTCCCATCAAGTGTTTTAATGATTCAGTGAGGCAGGAAATTACCACTACCTACTAGATATAACTTATCTACAGGTTTGTACTCAGCGTTTTCTTATGAAGTCCTAAAGCAGCTGAAAACAACATTCATCTGGCAGAGATTCCAGTGTCTGATTGTGAAGATTTACTTACGCTTCTTTATAGAGCACCATAAAGCCCAGCAAGTCTCTGAAGTCTGGAGACCAAAAGGCTTCCCACTTCACCATTATTTTATCGCTCATGGTTCGAATCTGGGTAAACTTCAACTCATGGTTCTCACCTTAGAAAAGACATGAATCAATTAAAGGCAATGAACAGCAGGAAAAGTTCAAAGTAAAGCAAGAAACTGTTTATTATTTAAATCTCTTGTTATATGGAGATGTCAGGAAAACGTTCTGGAGCAGCCGCCAACCTCTACCTCCCCGATCAATTTAAACAGATTAAATGTGGATATTTTTTGGGGTCTTTTTCAGTCAAAAATGAGGTGGAGGGAAATGCAAAAACAGGAACAGGGGAAGCTGTGGTTTATGGTTGGCACGGTTGTCCCAGTTTCTTAGCCGTTTCTATGTCACCTTCTTCTACTTGACAAAAAAACCTTATTGACCCACAGATTGGCCTGGCTTCGTGCACATCATTGACTTGATTTCCTCAGGCATGTACTACGTAGCTGCAATGTCCTGACCTTCAAATCCTGGGGCCTTTGAAGCAAAGGTCTGCTTTATGTGCCATCAGTAAATGAACATAGAAGATTTATATATCTTTTCACTTCTCAAACTCCCTATTTTGCTTACAAAAAAGAAAGAAAAAATTTCCCTCTGCTGGAATGGACTTGGGTGTAAAATGTACTGACAAACAGACCCAAGATCCGAGGATGAGGAAGTCGACCTGATTGACCTGAATACATTTTGGACCTGGCCCGACTCCCTTATCTTCATGTTTGTAGAAGCATAATGACCACCGCGTCCCTTAAGTTGAATCTAACATTTAGTATAAGATGGAAAGGACAAAAATAGAACACCTTTATCGCTATGTTATTAGTGTTTAACAGTAATTGCTGCCATTTGTTGGTTGTTCCTAGTTAAACTGTGTCAGTAAAATGTCTGCAGGAAGCCATCTGCAAACAGAGGGACAGGAAATTATCACAATAACAATAACTAAAGACTATGTTTGTTGTACCAGGGCAGGCTCTGTGTTTTCTGTTTCCATAGTAACTGCGGCAATAACGTTCTTACATGAGGCCTGGTCTCCGTTGGTCTTGGTGGCGATGTCCGTTCTTGAGTTCCCGCTCTTTGGTCCCCGTCACCTCCTCCGTCTTGCGGATCTCGGACATGCAGAGTTTGGGGTTGTAGTGGAAAAACATGGGCCCCTGCAGGATGGTCAGCTTGTGTTTGGACCAGTCCCAGAGCTGACGCAGGTTCTGGTTGTTCAGGGCATAGAACGAGTAACTCCTGGAAAAGAACACACAAGGATTGCATGAACACATTTAGCTGTGCATATTATGCAAGAGACTCTTGAGTAACTCTTGAGTAACATGAGCAGATAAGTATTTCAGCATGGTTACAACCTACATCATACAACTTGCATCATATGCCTATCCTTTTCTGTTTTCTAGTGTAAGTGTAGCCCATTGTGCTACAAGCATCTTCCACCTCATCTGAATGAAGCCTCATATATGTTTTGGGAAAGTCTGACCGAAAATGGTTACCACAGAAAGACTTTTTGAAAAGGTCAGTCCTTCCGCTTTTAACTCATAATTACAGGAGGAGGCTCTGACACGGCGAGGATGAGATGGGCTTAGAAGTTGAAAAAAAAAAGTCAGAGGAGTCTTACCCAATTTCCTGTTCCTCTCCACGAATAACACGGAGTTTGAGGAAAAATGAGAGGGATACGAGAGTGTAGGAATGTCGGACTGTCAGGTAGCCAGTGATCTCCTCCAGCTGACCCAGGCTGGCCTCCAGTTCAGCTGCTATGTTGTCTACAGAAAACCAAAAAGACACGAGCCCTGAAGTGACTCCTCAGTCTTCAGCACTCTCAGTAGAAAAGCTGCCTGGATGCTCTTCTTTGGCATCAGACCGTGCTGTCTGTGTTTTCAATTTTGGGTTCATCTTTACCACTTTTAAATTACTGTTGTCTTTTATATGAAAAATAACATGATTCCCCTATTTTAGGCTGACACAAAAATAGTTGTTCTCAGGACATTTTCAACTTTTAGATGTTCCTGGCTCAATTAAAATTCATAAGCAAAAAAGCAAGTGATTTGGAACTCATGCTTTTCAATGCTTTTTGTTTTTATTTCAGTAGAACGAATGTGTCTAATTGTGAATGTGCATGTTTCAGCTTAAACTTGGTAAATCTATATCTAGTTTTCTTTTCACAGTAAAAGCTTCTGATTGCACACAGAACACAGAATTAACTCATGCAAACCTAATTATTTGTTGGCATTATCTCATTTACATTTTACTTTACAACTTACTGTTGTTTAAATAGTTGAAATACATAATAAATCAGGATAAACCACCTTGAATGTACATTCTCATTAGCATTTGTAAATGCAAAAATGTGTTATTTCATTTTAAATGTGTGTTGTTCTTTTCATACATTTTTCCTGGATTTGTGTCTTGTCTTGTTCTTTTGATTTGTTGTATACTGCTCTGACTCAACCAAACAAATCACAGTTACTTACTTCCTCTGCGCAGGTTGATGACGAGGCTCCCGTTTAGAACTGTGCAGCCTCTCAAAGCCTGGGCAGTTGTGACGGAGTCCACAGTTTTCAGACCCATACATACCTTTGGACAAAGCCCTGCACAGGGAGTACAGTTCAGTTCCTAAAAAAAAAAAAAAACACTGATCACAAAAATGTGCAGCAAAAAACCTACATTAATTTGATTTTTTGGCCATTTAGGGGCAACAGAAAGAAGTTGTAAAACCAAGACAGACATGTTATCACATTTTAATTTGATAAAATTGTCGGGAAACAGTTGCTTATTTACACATCCAGCAGTTAAGGAGAAAAATCACCATGCATTTAGATTCATGTCTGTCTGCTGATTACTGAGCAGGAAGCATACAGTTTTAGGGCTCTTTTACTGAAAGTGGCTACCGGCTGCAGCTGAATGAGAATAAACCCAGAGAATTACTTTGGGAGATCATTGGGAGATCTGTTGTGATATAAAATATTGACTGAAATATTGACTGCTGTGTATGCTTAAAAAAAAAAAAATAGAAATGGAGCTTTACTCTAAATTCAACCCTTCACCTGAACATCCTGGCTTACATAATGTTTTCGTAACAAGTCTCTTCTCATAACAGGTATATGGTCAGGGCTTTGTGTGCCAGCTATATTAACCTTGAACTTTAATGAGGTAAAATCCAAAGTACACCCTCTCAGACTCGGCGTGAACATCTCTTAGCAGAGACACGTGCCGTAGAAAATGTTTTTTGATGTGAAGGTGTCACAGAGGAAGGTGGTGAAGGTCACCGGCAGGTCAGAACAATTTCGACGCTCTTCTTCAAAGAGGGAAGTCTCTTCGGATGCAGCAACAAAGAAACCTGCACAACAGGCTGTAAATTACAGACGCAGAGAAAAGGGAACAAACACTTCATGTCTAGCTGTCTGCATTTGCCTATAGCTCGCACACCGCAATGCAGACACCGGGGGCGGGTAAACAACCATCAATTTTGCGGAGCATGTGAGACACAAAGAAATGCAACGGATGGATAGTGACTCAAAATCAGAAGCAGAGATGTGCGAGCCTTCCTACTGTGCTGCACCACTTTGTCCTAGCAGTCTCATACGTAAAAGAAGAGAGGCGTGTGTGTGTGTATGCACATACACAGGGTTGTCTGAGCTCTGCAGGAAGACTGCCAGTTCCTGCATGTCACTCTGTGCTTTAAACACAATGACAAGAGCTAAAACAAGACAGGAATCTATGCAAGATCTCAGTAATATTCACAGATAAGACTAATCTTAATTTTACATCACACTGAATTACTTATTCTTCAGTCTTTCAGTCTTTCAAATTGGGTTCTGTTTGGTTATTGTTATTGAGGTGTCCACAGCTGTATCTTATTGCTTTTATTTGTTGTTGTTGTTGGACTGCTAAATGACAGCCATTGTGTATGACTGACTGTTCTAAGATAAAATCTGAAATAAAGCCCCTCTTTTTATTCAGGCTGCATTTCTGTTTATATTTCCTACCTTTTTAATTACAGATCAGGACCCTGAAAACAACTTACTTTTTCTCATTTTAAGTAGGTCAAAAACATCAATTAACGACTTTAATTTAATGACTGCATAATGCTGGGAGTCTTTTTTAATAATAATAATGATCAGTACATAATAGTCTGTAGTAAACAGAAGTCCATTTGTAAATTAAGGCACTGTTTTTATTTTCAGCAATGTGACTAAATTTGATGGGTTTTTAAGCAGTTGCCCTGATCACACATCAGACCGGCATGAGGGTCCACTTACGAGGAGTTGGCGGTCGTGTAGCCGGAGGGACACTCGGGGACGCAGGCACCATTGTGGATGACGTACACGTGGCAGTCGAGGCTCTTGCTGCGCTCCTTCTCCAGCTTGCATCTGTTGTGGAGGTCCTGGCAGAAGGCGAATGAGACGCAGCGCCAGCCCTTGTAGGTGAAGTGGTTTTCGGGGCAGCGATCCACACATTTGCTTTCATGCTGCAGGCCGCGGCAGACCACGCAGTGATTGGCCGAGTTGGGCTTCAGGCAGCCGCCAAGGCACTCGTCATGGCAGCACTGGTCGTCCTTGGTGCAGGCCCGATGATTACACTGAACAGGACACACTGCAGGTGAGAGAGGAGCGACAAAGTCAGGTTGGTAAGGCTAAAGTGAGACCAGCAGAAGAAAAGGTGACTTGGTCAAGATAGGAGGAGAGACACAGGCGACAGGAGCATACCATCATTCAAACACCTGCGCAGTGTTCCCCAAGGGACACAGGTGATTTGATCTTTCAATGACAATGACAGTATCTCTTTATACTTCTATAAAGAAATCTCATATGGTCTGATATCTCTGTCAGCAGGAGTGAAATCCTCCCCAGCCCAGAAGATCATCTGCCATCGGCCAATAGGCATACTGAATCCAACTCTAGTTGACACAAGACAGACAGATATCCAGAAGGCTTGGTGAAAGTGTGGCAGAGGGGAGAAAACTGGCACTCAAGGCATGAAGGGTTTTGCAAGTGAGACACGTGTAAAAATTTCTTTGCTTGGTTTCTTTTTGTGGTCTTTTAGAAGGATCACAAGCACAGTAAACTGAGCTACAGAAGTGCTGTAAAATGTAGAAAGAAATATAATACTGAAAAGACCTGGTGGATCAATGGTTTCCAAACTTTTTGATTGATGCCACCGTCAGGGTGATTTTGTTTTTTGTGGCAGCCCTCTCTGAGTGCATCCCACATCCCTTGTCTCTAACTGTGTGTCTAAGTGTGTGCAATGACAAATCTGTCCATTGTTTGATAGTGTCATTCTTTTTATGTTGTGAAGGGTTATCAAATATGTACAGCAAAAAAATCTGTTAAGCTACGGCAAATCCCAATCCTAATGTGTGGCAGAATAGGCAGAAAATGAACAGACACAAATTTTTCAAACTGATAAATCATTTACGCCCTTCATCAGAGACTTAGACTTAACTTTTTTGATCCCTTTGGGATGACTCCCTCAGGGAAATTTTAAAAAAACTTTTATGCATGTACTGTGCAATTTTAATGAATAATTGTGAACCTTGGGGACCCGAACCAGTGACCCTCTGGATCCCAAGCAAGGGCTCCATGGACTGAGCTACTACAGCCCTAATCAAGCAAAAACTGCCAAATACTCAATAGTTGATTTTCTGAAAAATGCATATTTAATGCTTACTTTGTATATATATTGATATATATTGGTATATCATTGATACCTTTGGGTTGTGGACTGTTATAATATGACAAAATAAGACAAATAAGTCACTTTGGGAAGTTGTGTTGGACATGTTTCACTATTTTCTGACATTTACAGATTAAATCACTGATGGACAAATAAAAAAAGAACCATTGCATCAACTGCTTACAAATGATAATGACAAATGATAAATGATGGATCCATGCATTGCTAAGCAAAACAAGCTCTAAATCATCTCAAGTACCTGAGCTCTTTCCAGCAACATGACCTACACAAGTTCTTTGTGAGCAAGCAGAAAAAATAAACACTGACAGAAAGCTTTATGTTTATGTGTCTCAGCGTAGGTACGAGGACAAGTGTGCAAGGATGGATGTAGGTTTCTCAGAGGTAAATACAGCTGACCGACCTGCCTGCTTGGATTGGCATCTCATCCACGAGAGCCAGATTACAACCGTTCAACAGCAGGTGAGATAATGAGCTGCTGAGGTCAGGGGTGGGTCACAGGTCAGACCATAAAGTTGTGTGTCTGTTTACGAGTCTAAACTAATAGTCAGCTACGTAAACTAAGACAGGAAGAAAGGGAAAGTTGAGGTGTCATGCTTCAAATTACGAGATGATAAATTTCAGTAATCTTTGAGATTGTTTTCTTTGTTAACCTTCTATTGTTGAGCATCACTCAGTGGGCATGCGTCCTAAAATGCTTGGCTTCATTAGTGTCATGAGGTCAGGTTTTAAATGAAAAAAACAACATGGACCCCGTGTCCTCTTACATTGAAGAGCGTGCATTTAGGACGGGGGGCAGTATATGAGAATGGCAGTGTGAGGGGGACAGCTAAAGGGGGCACAGCGCTAGAAAAACAAATCATATAGCCACACGTTATCTACGTCAGTCTGCGAGTCAAAATAATCTGCTCCACGGTGAGATTTACAAAGAACAGTGGGGATGCTTGTCACACTGAAAAACAAGAAAATGTCCTCTTGGTATGATGGTTTCCTTTTGCTTCCAAAGTTTGTTTCTTAAATGCGCATTGCACATGCAGCACACACATCTTGTACACACACACACACACACAAAGAAAGGCTTTGCTGTCTGCTCACACTGACTCCTGATCCTGCAGCAGGGCTCCATGTTGGAGCACAGACCCAGCAGCAGATCCACCCTCAGCCCTAGCCAATGTGTTGGCTAGCTGGAGAAGCTAGCCATTCAAATGGCCTCTCCCATCTCCAAGGAAGACAGGTGCACATTTTAACCCCATTTGTGTCCCCTCTCGCTCCCCTTCCAGCCAGTCAGACAGCAGCAGCAATGGGAGGTACGCAAAGAAAAAACAAAGAAAAAGGAAAAAAAGACACGAGAGCCACATAGTAACAGGCTGGAGCTGCAAAAAAATAGAGCTGCTCCACTCTGTCTGTCTCCTCAGTTCTGTGAATTAGCTGCTTTTATACTAATCAAAAGCACAAGTTGTTCTTAGTAAGTGAAATTTTTCATCATGCATGTAAATCTGTGATGGAAAGGGGGAGGAGCACAGCTCAACGGCAAAGTTTATTCCATGTTGAGAGAAGCGTGGTGCATTGTGCAGTAGTTGGGTTCAAAAAACAAAAAGGATTAATGTGGGTCAGTGAATTTCTGTGACTGATGTCAAGCTTCAGACTTGTTCTGAGTGCCACCTGAGAGAACAAGCTGGCAGCCCCTCTCATGAAGCACCAAAACAAACCACTCAGTGACCAAAAGATTTGCACAGTTCACTTGGTCAGCAGCTGACTTGGCCGTGTCTGCTGCGTTGCAATCAATGGTGGTCGCTGATCCTAAATTAGCGGTATTATTCACTATCGGACATCACACAGGCTTTTATAGTATCAACAGCAGTGACCACACTGAAGGAGATAGACTTGTTTCTTGTGGCCACCCCAAGCAATCTTTGATCTCCCTGAGTGAGAACAATGCTGATGAGGCTGTTTGGGAGAGTTTGTCATTCTTTCCTGCAAAGAAACATGCAAATCTCTTAATACGGGGCCCAGCTTCCCTGTAGTTCGCACCGTTCACGAAGAGCAGAGGTCTTTTTTTTCAGATAGGTCTGTGTCAATTAGTTACGCATAGCTTGGGTTTGGTCTTGTCAGCATCTCCAGCACTTATCTTCCATTTGGACAGAGTAAAATCACTTGACATCAATACATCAGTGGGCTTTTTAGGAGACATATGCTGGGTCTGCAGTTGGACTTAGGTCTGTTTACAACTGGCTAGTATTTTTATACAAAAAGTCTCTAGGCTAAATGTGTGTTTCGCCTCCTGTGTCTGAACTCCTTATCCTTATTACTCTGGTTCCTCTGGCACGCTGGTCAGGACCTGTCTGATCTCTTGTCATGCGGTTTGTACAGCAGGATCACATGAAGGCTGTGGAATAATGCTGCATAAATGCCTGGCACTTTATCTCATCAGCAGAGGTTTCACTTGGATGAGGGGGAAGGCAGAGCGACACAATGAGATGCTCAATCCCTGCAGCCCGAAACAGACATTGACAACAAACCAACAAACCAACCAACAACCCAACACAACTCTCCTCATCTCCTCTCCTCATCTCCAGGCCCCCATGTCACAAGACGAATACACCCCATCAGGGTGATGCCAACTTGCCAGCCGACGGCGAGCTTCAACAGCGTGGGGTGTCAAAAAGGCAGAAAGAATCCACATTGCTTGCAAGGAATGACTCATACGGTTCATAACGGAAAGATTTTCTTACAACAGACTTGCTGGTGCAGGTTCAGCAAACTGTATGCAGAGCTGCTCTTCATTCACTGCAACGATATTTTTCCAATGCACTCTGTAAACCATCAGAAGTGATGACGAAGAAGACAACTCCTACTCTGCTTGCAAGAAACCTATTCTTCTGGCAGATGATTTTGGCAGTGCAAAGTAAACATATTTTATTACCTATTTCTGTCCTTTGAATATGTGTCCTGTGAAAATATTCCAAAGAGGTGTTAACTGATGTTAATTAAAGAGGTTTCCATTTGTGACCATGGTAACACTACACTGATCTCAGTGGATAGGTCTTGTCAACACAGAATATGACAGGCAGTTCTTGCTCTTCCTTTTATTTATTTTATGATAGTTCTTCCTTTATTTGGCTGGTGTGTGAGGTTGTTTTTGGTGATTCAATATTACAGAAGGCCTTCAAAGCGGTTTGTTGAGTACTGTCTCCAGGTCTATCTATATACAGCAGCCAGACGGACCAGAAAAACTGTCAGAGAAAACACAACGTTATAACTGTGCCAGAAGAACAACTGCCAGAAGACAAAATGTCCTAAAAGTAATGGATGCAAACATGAGCCAGACATCTGAGCCCTTCTTTGTTTGTCCAGTATGAATATAATAAATAACACCATCTTTAACATTTTTACTTAACAGAATCAAAATCCCTGACACTGCTCTTGGCACACTAAATGTATAATTTCAACTCGCCTGAGGCGGTGATGATTGGTGTCTGATCCAACTTTGATGTAATGTCCTTAAAAACAAGTCAAAATGAGGCTCAGTAGTGTGTGTGGCCTCCACGTGCCTGTATGACCTCCCTACAACGCCTGGGCATGCTCCTGATGAGGTGGCAGATGGTCTCCTGAGGGATCTCCTCCCAGACCTGGACTAAAGCATCCGCCAACTCCTGGACAGTCTGTGGTGCAACGTGGCGTTGGTGGATGGAGCGAGACATGATGTCCCAGATGTGCTCAATTGGATTCAGGTCTGGGGAACAGGGCGGGCCAGTCCATAGCATCAATGCCTTCGTCTTGCAGGAACTGCTGACACACTCCAGCCACATGAGGTCTAGTCTAGCATTGTCTTGCATTAGGAGGAACCCAGAGCCAACCGCACCACTGCCAAACCGGTCATGCTGGAGGATGTTGCTGTCAGGATCCCTGTCTGTCTTGTGTTTGTGTGACATGTTTGTCTCCCTCTGTCTGTGTTGTCTGTCATTGTCTGTTGGCTGCCTATGAGGACGAGGTTACTCCAGGGCATTCATCACCACACCTGGTTCAAAAGCATCACCTGAGAGTCATTCTGCAATCAACTCGTCAGCAGTATTTAAGCCCGGCTCATTCGTCCATTCTTTGCCAGATTGTTCAGTTACCCAACTTGGTACTTTGTGGCTCTTAGTAGTTTTTTCCCTGAGCTTCTGCCTGTTTCTAATCTGTTCTGTTTTTGTGCTCCAGACTCCTGGTTTTGCCGAATCTGCCTGCCTGGTTAACCTCGTCTTCCTCCTGGCCTCATCTCCTCCTCTGCAGTCCTGTCTGCAGCACTCCATCGCAGCTTGGCCAGCTCTGCTCTCTACCCCACGACTACCCCACGCTGGCCTCACCTCACCACACTCCACCCACTCCGCCAGTCTGCCTGCTCTGCCCCTGCTCCGTCAGCCACACGCCAAGCCGCGACGCCCACAGCAAACCGAACTCCCTGCAGTGGCAAGTGGAGTCTTGGCTCAGAGAGAAATATACTTTGACTTTCTGATTCCTGCCTTCACAGACTACTATTAAACTGTGTTCAAACTTGAATCCCTCTGCTGTCTGCTCTGGTCTGCATTTTGGGGTCTAGCTTAGATCTGCCTGGAGCCGTAACAGTTGTAAGCTTGTAAGCAGCAGACGTTCTCCACGGCGTCTCCAGACTCTGTCACATGTGCTCAGTGTGAACCTGCTTTCATCTGTGAAGAGCACAGGGCGCCTCCTGTTCTTCCTTGCACAAAGGCGGAGGTAGCGGTTCCTGCTGCTGGGTTGTTGCCCTCCTACGGCCTCCTCCACGTCTCCTGATGTACTGGCCTGTCTCCTGGTAGCGCCTCCATGCTCTGGACACTACGCTGACAGACACAGCAAACCTTCTTGCCACAGCTCTCATTGATGTGCCATCCTGGATGAGCTGCACTACCTGAGCCACTTGTGTGGGTTGTAGACTCCGTCTCATGCTACCACTAGAGGTGAAAGCACCGCCAGCATTCAAAAGTGACCAAAACATCAGCCAGAAAGCATAGGAACTGAGAAGTGGTCTGTGGTCACCACCTGCAGAACCACTCCTTTATTGGGGGTGTCTTGCTAATTGCCTATAATTTCCACCTGTTGTCTATTCCATTTGCACAACAGCATGTGAAATTGATTGTCAATCAGTGTTGCTTCCTAAGTGGACAGTTTGATTTCACAGAAGTGTGATTGACTTGGAGTTACATTGTGTTGTTTAAGTGTTCCCTTTATTTTTTTGAGCAGTGTATATAGACAAAAAGAATAATTAGTCAATTGGAAAGAAATTTCAATTACATATTGTTTAATAATGAAAAAAGGGGTGAAATAATTAAACTGTTGCAACCCTACATCATTGTAAACTGAATGTCTTTGTGTGGTGGACAGTCAGGCAGATTAAAGCAATCTGAAGACCACACCTAAATGCATAACATTAATTTAAAATGAAAATATCTGCAAGTTGCAAATTCAAATTTATTTATTTAGAGCCCAAAATCACAAACATCTCGGAGGCTTTACAATCTGTACAGCTGTGACACCCTCTTTCCTTAGACCCTCGAACCGAGTCAGGAAAAACTTCAAAAAAGCCTTTATGGCGAAGAAGAAGAAACCTGAGGAAGAGCCACAGATGAGGGATCCCTCTCCCTGGGATGGACAGACGTGCAATAGATGCCACATGTACAGAGAACATCATCATCAGTCATATATGGAGTTAAACATGGGTCGTAATAAACTGTAGATAAACTGAGTTCATGGGTTTAGTCCATGTGTGAAGGTATCACATGGTAATGGAAATGAGTCTGTGAGTCCAGGTGCATCTCTAGATGTCCTCATATGGAGCTCTGGGCCACTCGACCTTCTCTCCACAACACAGACACAGATCATGTCTAAGCCTATCTAAAAGGAAGGTTTTAAGTCTATTCTTAAACACTGACACTGTGTCTGCCTCTCGGACCCAGACTGGGAGCTGGTTCCAGAGAACAGGGGCCTGATAGCTGAAGGCTCTGCCCCCTAGACTACTTCTGGAAACCCTGGGAACTACAAGTAAGCCTGCGTTTTGGGAGCGCAGCACTCTAGTCGGATGATAAGGAGTTTATCAATTCATTAAGATATGATGGTTCCAGACCATATAAATCGTAAACAATTTCATTAACCGGCCTCGGCCTCCGTTAATAGAACAAAAACACACATGGAAAACATGGAAACAACATGGAAAAGCACTTTTTGTTTTTAATGTCACCATGCCACCACGGTCATCTGAAGGCAGGATATCCAGTTTGTCCGTGACTGGAATAGAAATGACTGAAATGACACTGTGCACTCATTGATGGGCAATTACACTGCCTGCTTGGCAGGCAAATGACGCACGCCATGGCCTTGAATCTTCATTTCCTCCAGGGCTTAGTGTCAGGCTGAAATAATGACTATCTCTGTGTTTGACTTTGACTACCTGTTGTGACATCAAAGCATGTATGTCATTAATACGATGTCACACAACCCTTTGTCCTTTTTCAGATTTAAATTTTAATGTAATTAATCTGGTGTATGTGGTGTACTAATCTATCTGAAGGTTTAGGGTGCTGAGTTGTTGTCCTCTTCTTTATTAACAGTAATGGTTAATTTATTTAGGACAGCCAGGAAAGGACAGTTGGTGCTTTTTTTTGGAATACTTGTATTTTATGTTTCTGGCAGTAGCAACAGCAAATTGTGTGAAAAAAAAATAGAAAATCATTTTATTTTATTTTATAAAAACATGGCTGGTGAGATGGAGAAAAGAGCCCCTCTTACGAAAATCAACTGAATCAACTCACTTTCAGAAAACACTGTTTTCAAGAGTACCACTCCACTATGTTTTTTATTTATTTTATGATATTTTGGCATACTGCACACCAAAGAAAAACTATTTGTTGCAGGTACAACAACTGTGATGACAAAAATGTTATTTAATAGAATAATAAAAACTAAGAGGACATCTCGATCAGGGTCGCATGCTACTTTTGAAAGAAAAATATTTTCCTGGGGGTTTGATTAAACGAGCAGTGAAACAGCAGAGACCTGCTGTAAATCGGACGGCTGTGGGGAGTGTGAGCGTGTACAGCGGTGAAGAAACGCATCGGCCCGGCTTTAACAAATGCCTGAAATGTCTGGAATTCCATGGGAATGGCTCCAGTAGCTGAACGGCGAGGGTTTGCAGGGTGCAGCTCCACAAGACTGAGTGCCAGAGCAGTTAAGTCAAATAAGTTTACTAATTGGTTTACAAGGTCCTTTTAAGGAAGAATCTTCTGCCATTTGTCGTTAGTCATGCACTGTAAATTACACACAAGTTGTCGATACACATGGCTGGTATAGATTTGCCACAGCCAATTAAATAAATAAATAAATTTGAATTTAAAGAAACATCAGCTTCGGCACAGCAGCTTTATCTTCTTTCTTCACGCAACTGAGTGTTATAAAATATATATCATAACCTTTTTATAAATGCTCCCTTGCCTCGATTTGTTCTTATTCTTTAACAATTTGATTGTTTTTCCTTTTAAACTTTTATTCATTTGTCACATGCTGCTGAAAAAAAATTAACTTACCTTTGACTAACTTATAATTTTCTGCACCACATATAAAATGGAAGAAGCATTTGTCTGAAGTGAGTAAAGAAACAAAAAATAAAAGACAAACAGCTCACAGGCGGGTAGAATATTGGTTTAGAGCCTTTTGAAGAAGTAAGAAAAAGAATTCAAACATGATGCTGCAGTTGTAATGTTTCCTTCGGACAGGTTATATACTAACCAATAAGAAAGTCTTATAAAGTCGCTGGTCATATGTGCACGCACAGTATATATTTTATTTGGATGACGCTGTGTGAGATTTATGAACAGGTTTCAATTGTGTAATAAAATCACAGCCATCAGTATTGAGGAGCTGTGACAGCAAATACATACAAGTTCGTCTCTGCTGGTGGTTTGAGGACATTTTCATCGAATAGTTTTTAGAGCTGGGGCGATTTGTCGACATAGTCGACGTAATCGACTACGTAAATACATCAATGCAAAATAACGTGCGTCGACGTGTTGCATGATAATTGCAGCTGTTTGCCGGCCGGCGACTGAATGAATGAATTGTTTGAAGCGATTGCATTGCGATCATGGCGACGGAAACGTCTGTCAGACGCTGAACGTCTGTGTCTGATATGGCGCTTTTCCATTACACAGTTCTAGCACTACTCGCCTCAGCTCGACTCGACTCGACTCGACTCAGTTTCGGGTCGCTTTTCCATCACAACAGAGTACCACCTCAGCGTGGGTGGGGTCGCCGTATTGGCAACGCTGGCCGAAACTTCCAGCGACGTCATTTGTTATGCGACACAAACACGAAACGACTACGGAGCAATGGAGGCCACCAGACAAAGAAATGTCTGCACCTCGTCGTTGCTCCGCGGGGTTGATTTCTGTGCAGCATCTCTGATCGTATCATGTTCGCTGTTATTTGCGTTTTAAAAATGGCGGGGTTGAGTCGCTCTCCTGACTCATCTAGTGTGACGTCAGGCCCTGGCCAATCCAGTGGCCTGCCGTCTGCCGACGTCACATTTTTGGCTCAACTCAGTTCGCTTGAAAGCCCAGCCGAGTAGGTACTAGAAAAGTACCTGGTACCAGGTACTAACACGTAATGGAAAAGCCTAAAAACCGAGTCGAGTCAAGCCAAGTAGGTGCTAGTGGAAAAGGGCCATTATTATCGCGTATTATCGGCGTTTCACGCCCTTGCAGCTGGCGGCGCTGGCAGCCGCTCGTTAATCAGCGAAAAGCTGCTGCCGTAGCAGCGCAGAGATGTGGCGAGCGGGGAACAGCGGACATAAGTGTGTACTTTGATCACGGCTTCTTCTTCTCTGAAGTTTGAAGTATTGTTGAAACTTTTAGTAGTGAAGAAAATACTTGAATTAGGAACTACAGTATGTGTAAATGACCCATATTTTTGATTAAGATAAGTGCAATAATTTACATTATGGTGCTTTTTGTTTTATACCATTTGTGATTTGTTCACGACGTACACTGAACACTGATTGTAGAGTTTTATTGTTTTAAATGATTTTATTTTGAAGGGTGAGGATGCGGCCCTGCTACGCATCACAATTGCAACTTTGTTATTAGGCATGTACGAGAAAAAAAGAGAGGAGGAAAGTAAAAAAGATAAGACGATAGAGTTTGTTCATGTCACGGA
>JAKKUS010000344.1:0-50000 GCA_023238725.1 Scortum barcoo
AACGGCGCGTCCTCTGCGGGCAGCGCGGCGCTCATCTCGTCCATCTACTCGGTGGTTTGTCTGGTCGGTCTGAGCGGGAACTCCATGGTCATCTACGTCATCTTCCGGTACGCCAAGATGAAGACGGCCACCAACCTGTACCTGCTGAACCTGGCGGTGGCGGACGAGCTGCTGATGCTCAGCGTGCCGTTCGTGGTGACGGCCGCGCTGCTGCGCCGGTGGCCGTTCGGCGCGCTGCTGTGCCGCGTGGTGCTGAGCGTGGACGCCATCAACATGTTCACCAGCATCTACTGCCTGACGGTGCTGAGCGTGGACCGGTACATCGCGGTGGTGCACCCGCTGAGGGCGTCCCGGTACCGGCGGCCCACCGTGGCCAAAGTGGTGAACGCGTGCGTGTGGATGTTCTCCCTCCTGGTCATCCTTCCCATCATCCTCTTCTCCACCACCGCCCCCAACTCGGACGGCTCGGTGGCCTGCAACATGCAGATGCCGGAGCCGGAGCGGCGCTGGATGGCGGCGTTCGCGGTTTACGCCTTCCTGATGGGCTTCCTGTTCCCGGTGCTGGCCATCTGCCTGTGCTATGTGCTGATCCTGAGCCAGCTGAGGGGGGTCGCCCTGCGGGCCGGCTGGCAGCAGCGCAGCAAGTCCGAGAGGAAGATCACGGTGATGGTGACGGTGGTGGTGTCGGTGTTCGTGGTGTGCTGGATGCCCTTCCACGTGGTGCAGCTGGTGGGCGTCTTCCTGCAGCGCCACGACCCCACCCTGAGCCAGCTGGCCGTCGTCCTTGGTTACGCCAACAGCTGCGCCAACCCGCTGCTCTACGGCTTCCTGTCCGACAACTTCCGGCGCTCCTTCCAGAGGATCCTGTGTCTGCGCTGGATGGAGGCCCCCGAGGAGCCCCTGGACTATCTGGACTACTACAGCACGGCTCTGAGGAGCCGCAGACTCAGTCTGGACGAGGAGCAGCAGGAGGTCCAGGAGCAGGACTCAGAGTACAGGAACAGGACCCACCCCCCCCACCGCCAGCTCCAGGATGTAGTCTGAACCCTGAATGCACCTGCAGGACTGAAAGGACCGACTGTCTTTATGTTGTCATTGTCCTGCAATCAGACAAACCTGAAAGTCCTGATGGTTCTGATGGTCCGGATGGTCCATGAGTGGCTTTGCAGTTTGAACTGGACCAGGTCCAGACATGTAGGTTGAACTCAAATCTACAAACTGGTGATTTAAATTGATTTTCAGGATGTTTGGATGTGTCTTTACTCACAGGAACAGCATGAATGGGATGATGTCACACTGATGATGTCACACTAAGCGCTGGACTGAAATTTCCATGTGACGTTCACTTCACGTTTGTTTGTTCACTCGTCATGAACGGACCCTCCTTCTCTTCTCAGATGTTTGGTCACCTGAATCCATTCGGGCTTACGGTGCTGTAAATACTGCCGCAGCCCACAAAGAGTTTTTTCCCATAATTCTCCACCGTTAAAGAGACTTGCAGCTGTAACATGGACACTGTTTTTATTTGATGGAGGTTTAATGTTTGTAAAACTTCTCCACAGTCCAGAGAAGTTGCTGTTTTTCTAAATGTCGTCACTGCCGTGTTGAAGCAGGTCTTGTAACAAAGACGGTGTTTCATAAAACTATAATTATTCACTTATTATTAACAAGTCTGTGGACGCTGCTGCTGTTAGCATGTTAGCCATGTTAGCTTTCAGCTGCACTGGTGGGTCAAAATGTCTTCAGGTGACTCTGCTGAAGCTCCGCCCATGCTCTGACTCGTACAGGTGGATTTGGGAAAATGTGGTCTGCTGCTTTGTTTTGTAAAAATGACCTTTGACCTCACTGAATGTACAGACGCTGAGCTGTCAATCAAATGCAGCTTATTGATCAGTTATTGTTTCTGTTTGTGTTTATGTGTACAATATGTAAATACTGTGTGTGTATGTTTGTATACACACACAGTATTTATATTTAATCTCTTCAAGGACTCAAATTACAGATGATGTATTGATTTATCTTGTCATAAAGAAATATTCAAACTGATCCAGAATCAAAAAGTTAACTGATAAAAAGTTTGATCAGGTTTAGATGGCAAGCTGGAGCTAAATGTTATGCAAGAGGACACAAAGCTCTGCAATTGGCTGTCAGTGAAATGCACCCTGGGAGTCGTAGTTGACTTCTCTCCTTCAGGTTTTATTTCCACAGGAGATATTTTCTGTTCCATCTGTCACTGAACATGAACACTAAATCCTGATCAGTAATGGAGGCAGAGACGGTCTCCTCCTCCTCCTCCTCTGATGATGATGATGATGAAGTGCTCTGATCTGTAATCTGCAGTGACGATGACCTGAATCAGTCAATGGATCAATACTCTTGATGATAAAAGCTATTCTCTGATCAAATGTGAGGATTTGTGTTCCATCTCATTAACTGATCTCCAGTCAGCTATTTGATGGTCACCTTGATGACGATGTCATAGAAACAGCTCAGGTAAGAGTTTCCTGCAGGGTGATGATGATGATGATGATGATGATGACATTTATTTAATTTGGCATAAATAAAGTTGTGTCCCAGCAGTCCTAAGACAGATTCAAGAGAACAGTTAAACATGAAGCAGGAAACTTATTCACTCAAACTGTCTGTCCTGACAGTGAGACAGATCATCTGACAGATCAGACTCCTCTGGCTCCTCTAAACAGCCAATCAGAACAGAGTATCTGACGGAGCCCCGCCCACATGAGTTAACTCTGAGTGATGTAATGGAGGATAAACAACAAACAACAAGAAAACAACAGTTTACAACAAAGAAGAGAGCAGAAGAAGACAATATGCATTGCTTTACTGTTACAGGCTTGTTTTTATTGACAGTTGAATTATTATCAGTCTCATCTTCTCAGAGATCATATTTCAAGATTTCAAGAATTTAATGTCACATGCGCAACAATTTACATCAGCAATCATTGGCAATGAAATTCTTAAATCTCAGGCTCCCTAAACAATGCTAAAAAATATTAACAAGAATAGAAACACTCAACAAAAAATAGATTAAGAAATAAAAAATAAAATAAATATCAGTACTAGAGTAATAAAATTAATATAGACCTAAAGTGTAAATTATACAGTTAAAACATACCTTTTTCAACTAAGTAAATATACAACTAAACAGAGATAGACACAATAGAATATACAGTAGAAAGTGATGGTGTTGTTATACAGTGATGGATCTGTGAACTGAGTTAAAAGTCTTTTCTCCTGCAGGATGAAGCTGTCTGAGTCTGCTGGCTGAGCAGCTTTTACCTCCCTCTGTAGAGCCTCACAGTCGAGGAGCAGCTGCCACAGCAGGCGGTGATGCAGCCAGTCTCTGCAGGACTTTCCTGGCGTTGTTAAAATCTGCAGCTGCAATAAACGCAGCCTCCATCCGTGAGCTCTCCGTCCTGTCGATAAATCCATACAGCTTGTCCATGGCCTTGTTCGTGTCGGTGTGTTGCAGAACACATAAAAACATTTACTGTGATGGCATCAAGTCAAACCATCCTCTGTGAATCATCTTTTCCTTTATTTATACACAAACTTTAAATCTTGGTTTCTCCAGTTGTGTCTCTTCTTACTTTCACACAACAGTGGTACAATTAGTAGTAGTATTAGTATTAGTAATAATAGCAGTGATCATAATAACAATAACAATAAGAAGAAGAAGAAGAAGAAGAAGAAGAAGAAGAAGAAGAAAATTTGAGGATTGAGAAACATCTAAAAAATAGAAATAAGAAACATGAAATCTTTTTGTATTAACAAATTAACACACATTCAGCACACACACACAGTTAAGTCCAGCAGGTGGCAGTGATGTGAAACTGCTGTTAAGCCTCGAAGAAGAAGAAGAAGAAGAAGAGTTTTTTTTCTCTCTCTCTCTCTCTCTCTCTCAGTCGGGGGAAGATGGCGGACACAGAAGGTGAGTGCACTGCAACGTGAAAATATGTGAAGGTAGTTTGATCAGAGCGGTCAGTCTCAGAGTGCCCCCGTGACGAACTGCATTAACAAAACAGTGGATTTAAAGAAATCTTAAGTTTTAGTCTGCAGTCCGCTGCCGGTCTCTGCAGGTCCAGATCTCAGACCCCGCTGCTTAGTCCGGCTCGGTCTACCGACCAGCGGCCCTGCTGAACGTCCCGGACCGCCCCACAGCTGGAGGCCCGGGTCAGGTCCGTGCTGGGCCTGATCAGAGACCCGGAGCGGGTCCCGGTAGTCTGGCCGGATCTTCGCAGTTTGTCTGGTTATTAATCCGGTAACGAGCCGCGCGTGTCGGTCAGTGTTGACCCGCATGTTTCTGCTCTGAGCAGCTCGTGCTGTGGATGATTAATACGCGATCAGGTTCCCGTATCGATCAGGTCCCTCTATCCGTTTGAGTTTTGGTGTTAGCAGTTAGCTCAGTGTTAGCTTGATGCTAGTAACCACGTGTTGCTAAAGGGCACACGTGGGCAGCGCCTCGCGCCTCACGACTCAGAAACAAGCATCTGTTTACATGTTTACTGCTTTTAAACCTCTATCAGATTCATGTATTGATAGGTGAGTGTATCGATACATGATCACGTATCAATATATCTGATGTGGTTTTAACGGACTCGCTGAACATGGAGGTGTTTGAATGTTTCAGCATCGTCCGTGAAGAAGAAAAAGAAGGTGAAGAAAGTCAGTGAAGAAGAAGTGGGGGTGAGTCCAATTAGCTGATCTGCAGTTTCCCTCCACAGGTCAGTCTGTTTTTGTTTATTTATTTGTTTGTTTGTTTGTTTATCAGGAGATCCAGCAGACAGAAGACTTCTTCATCAAACCAGAGTCGAAGGTGGTTTCTCTGGACACCTCACAGTGGCCCCTGTTACTGAAGGTAGACCGTCGGTCCGCATTAGACCACATTGGTCCGCATCGATTTACATCTTACTTGAGGCGTGTGTTTGATTTATCAGCTGCAGGGGAAACTGACTTTATATGAATTCCGATAAATAATAACCAACAAATATCAAACTTGAGGATAAACTACAAGTTTGTTTAAATGCGGTGAGAGCAGAAGTGAGGCATGCTGGGAGTTGTAGTTTAAACTCTGAATATTATGAAGTATTTATTAAACTCAGGTTTTCAGTCTCAGTCAGTTGTTTCAGACAACATAATCAATAGATGATCACATGATCATAATTAGACTACGGCTCCCTGAAAGGGACAAAAATACCAGTTTGACCTAAAACAAGAAAACACATTAACCGTTACTGTGGTCCCACGAATCGGTTTATTTATTTGGTGAACGTCTTCATCGTGTGAAGTGATGAATCAGTTTATCCATTCTCTGAGCGGTCATCTTGTCGCAGTCTCTGCCCAGCTCCTGTTCTGGGGGCGGGGCCTCTCTGCCGTGGTGATGTCCTCCCCAGCGTTCTGCTGGACGATGGCGTGAAAGCTGCACAGAGAGAACGACTCGACTGGAGAGCCGCCGAGACGACCTCCTGTTCTGATCACATGATGAGACTCATTTAATTTAATTTTAAGCAAATCTTTAGCAGTTACCAATCATTGATTACTGATTAAGAGGGGGGGGGCTCGATACCTTCTCCTGAAATCGTTTAGCTTCATTATAGGCAGCAAGTAGAGAAGTGTCACACACCAACGAAGAAGAATTCTGTTAATCTACGTTTGTTTCCTGCAGAATTTTGACAAACTGAACATCCGGACGGCTCATTACACCCCTCTGCCGAGCGGCAGCAACCCGCTGAAGAGGAACATCCAGGACTATGTCAGGTAGATCAATGCTAAGCTAACACGCTAACGTCCAGGACTATGTCAGGTAGATTAATGTTAAGCTATCATGCTAAGATCCAGCACTGTCAGGTAGATTTATGCTAAGCTAACAGGCTAACATCCAAGATTGTGTCAGGTATGGTAACAGGCTAACATATGTCAGATACAATGCTAAGTTAACATGCTGACACATGTCAGTTAGATTGATGCTTTGCTAACATGCTAACTGCTTTAACCACATTGGTTGTACTTTGTCTCCTGCGTCCTGATAGGTCAGGCTTCATCAACCTGGACAAACCGGCGAATCCGTCGTCTCACGAGGTCGTGGCGTGGATCAGGAGGATCCTGCGGGTGGAGAAAACGGGTCACAGCGGGACGCTCGACCCGAAAGTCACCGGCTGTCTGATCGTCTGTGTGGATCGAGCCACGCGATTGGTCAAGTCTCAACAGAGCGCCGGTACAAACAACCACTTCCTGTTGTCAGAATAAGAGTTTAGTCTGCTGGACTGAATGTCTCCACCCAGCTGGCAGGCGTGTAAGCACACTAAAACCCAGCGGCCCCCCTCACTACTCTCTGTGTGTGTTGCAGGTAAAGAGTATGTGGGGATCGTTCGGCTGCACAATGCAATAGAGAGCGAACACACTCTTGCTCGGGTAAGTGACACCTTCCTGCGATGAGACGCTCGCGGTTACCGTTGATCAATAGATTTTATATTGAATTATTGATTGATTCTTATAGAGAGCTCGGTGTAAAGAGCAGCAGGAGATCAAAGTTGGACTTAAATGGATCTTTTCAGTCTGATTGGTTGTTCGACGTGTTTCCTCTCCTTGAATGTTGTGTCCGAGGTGTTAACCAATCAGCTGCTTTAACGTAGCAGGATGTCGAAAACACCACCTTTCATGTCTTTGAACACTTTAAACATTTTGTTGGGATGAACGTGCTCCTGCTGCATCATTTTATTCTCTTGGTGTGGAAATAAAAACAGCTGTGTATTTATAGAAAATGATAACAGGGAATCTCATTGGTCAGAAAACGCGTTTATCTTCCTGATGATCACCCCGGGCGGTCGCTCTGATTGGCCAGCTGTCAATCATGTGACCCTCATCTGTTTGCCTGCAGGCATTGGAGACGCTGACCGGCGCTTTGTTCCAGCGACCGCCGCTGATCGCAGCCGTCAAACGTCAGCTGAGAGTCCGAACGATCTACGAGAGCAAACTGATCGAATACGACCCCGAGAGGAGGCTGGGTAAAATTATTTATCAATAATCAATACACACTTGTTGTTCAAATCACATTCAGTTTGAATAAAACGTCTTTCACACGATAGATTCGAAGTTTAGTGTCACTTTATCTTGTGGTTTTCAAAACGATCACAGGTGGAACAAACAGGACGTACAGACAAAGGTTTGTCGCAGTGATGTCAGAGGTCACGTGATTGTGTTACAGGTATCTTCTGGGTGAGCTGTGAGGCAGGAACGTACATTCGGACTCTGTGTGTCCACCTGGGCCTGATGCTCGGGGTTGGAGGTCAGATGCAGGAACTGAGGAGAGTTCGTTCTGGAGTCCTCGGAGAGAAGGTGAGTATCACTTCCTGTTGACCTGATCTCAGATCAGATTCAAAGTGTTGAGTTCAGTCCTGCTGCTCAGTGCAGGTCTGGTAATTAAACTTTGGAACAGAAATCTGCAGCAGAGACACAGATTGCATCATCTGTAGATCCTGTGGAGCCTCATCGCTGCTGACAAGGCGCCGACTGGCATCATTAAATCATCAAATGTGTTTTTCAGCTTGGCTGTTTTGTTTTTTTTGTGTGTGTGTGTGTTAGGACCACTTGGTGACGGCGATGCATGACGTCCTGGACGCTCAGTGGCAGTGGCATTGACCACAACAAAGACGAGTCGTACCTGAGGAGGGTGGTGTTCCCTCTGGAGAAGCTGCTGGTGTCGCACAAGCGGCTGGTGATGAAGGACAGCGCTGTGAGTCTTCTTCTCTGATAAACTGGGTGCTCGCCTGCCACCTTGTTTTCTATATGAAACTTACATGAGACTCATCGCCTGCAGGTGAACGCCATCTGTTATGGGGCGAAGATCATGCTGCCAGGTGTCCTCAGGTACGAAGATGGCATTGAACTTAACCAAGACATCGTCGTCATTAACGACCAATTAAAAGGCGAGGCCATATGCATTGCAGGTGAGAGGGGGTGCGCTTGGTTGTGCACAGGTGAAGCCACATGATGAGTTGAGTAGCGTCAGCAGCCTTCGGGCCGTGGTGACCTTTTATCTATCACCCTTTTCTGATGGCTTCACTGAATGTTTGGACAGTTTGTCTTAACAAGAGTTCATTTCCAATGATAATTGGACGTTATTAACGAGGTCTTTCTCCTCCAGCCGTTGCTCTGATGACGACCGCAGTGATCTCAACGTGTGATCACGGGGTTGTGGCGAAGATCAAGAGGGTGATCATGGAGAGAGACACTTATCCACGGAAGTGGGGTCTGGGGCCGAAGGTACGCCTGAACGTATTGATCGCTTTGATTAGTGATTGAAAGCGCTTCCTATCAGTGTGGGGGGAAAAACTTATTGAAAGGTTTGTTTTTATCAGGCGAGTCAGAAGAAGATGATGATCCAGAAAGGACTTCTGGACAAACACGGGAAACCAAACGGCAGCACGCCAGATGACTGGAAGAACCAATACGTGGACTACAGGTACGCCTCAGCTGAGGAGGGCGGGGCAGGTACAGACGGGGAGGGTGGGGGGGCAGACAGTTATCTCTCACCGAGCTGACGTGCTCTCTGAGGGAGTCGGTCTGCAACAGGAACCTTCAGGCCTGAGCGTACACACTCTGCTGTTTGCTGAGCTACAGCTCACCTGAAAACAGTGACGTCATGCTCAGCACATTCAAGTGAAAACGTTGTGTAAAACCTTGTTTAACCTTTTCTTTTGACTGACAGTGTCTCCAAGACAACAGAGGAGTCATGTGACACTTCAGCAAAGGTAAACTCACCATTTGGTTTTAAAAACTTCTGTCTAAATCACAGACTGCAGGGGGCGCTGCAGCTGTACATTTTGAAGAAATTATTTCAAGTCACCTGAGGTGATCAGTTGACTGTCTTGAGTCTCTGACCTTTGACCTTTGTGCTCTGCAGAGAAAGAGGGAAGCAACAGGAAGCGACGGTGAGGCTGCTACGACACCCAGCACGCCATCTGCAGAGGATGTGAAAAAAGAGAAGAAGAAGAAAAAGAGAGAAAAGAGGGCCAAATTGGAGGAGGCGGGGCCTGATGAGACAGGGGTGGAGCCTGAGACAGAGGTGAGTTTGACATGAAGGTAAAGAGACGATCACAGGATTGAATGACTTCACATTTGGACCCACACGGTCACATGACACAGATGAACATCCCATAATAACGGACTGCAGAAACATGATGTCTTCATCTTGTAATCAACTCAGTGACTTCTTCTGTTGAAAATAAAGCTTTCTTTCTCCAGTTTCTGCATTTTAAAACTTTGTTCCTTTCTCAAAGTGAATCTGATCAGTTTGCAGCTGAAGATTTTTAATTGGTTAAATTTCTGCATTAAAATGAAATCAGGTCGGATTTTAGTCGAATGAAACTGAGAATCAGAACAAACGTTAAATATTTGAACTGTTTGTGCCCTGCAGGTTGTTGAAAGTGCCAAGAAGAAGAAAAAGAAGAAACAGAAGGAGGGCGACGCGTCAGAGTGAGGACGGCAGCTCAACAGGTGAACAGGAAACGTTCAGAGACTCCACCCACTGCCTCACCTGTCTGAATGCAAAGCATTCTGGGAGTTTAATAATTATGGACTGCATGAATGCAGAAGAGGGGACATTTTTGTTTTTATATAAATCTTATTTTGTTTGTTTCAGCTGTAAATACCTGAACAGGAAGCCTGTTTGTAATTTCAAAATAAAAGTCTTTTTCTGTATTTGTCTTCAGTCGTATTAAGACGTCAGTCAGCAGTTGATAACTCATCTCTTCTGATCAGTGGCTGAAAAAGATAAATGAGGGTTAAGAAATCTGCCTCAGCAGGAAAACATCCTGAAGATTTGACGGGTTTAAACACAGAGGTCAAATTTTATTGAAGTTTAATGTGTTTAAAGGCGTTCATGTAGGACTCACTTGAACTGTAATCATTTATTGTCTTCAGAGCTAATATGACAGATCAGAGGTCAGTTTGAAATGTCCTCATACGACATCTCACTGCTGAGCTTTCTCTGAGAGAAGCGCCCTTATTTTCTTTATATTGAAGGTTTTATACTGTAAACGCCCACACAGATGTGTCATGACCTCTGACCTTAAATACAGGTGCAGGTTAATGGATCAGATGGTTGACAGCATGTTGGTTGAGTTTAATTTTAAACTTTGAACAGATGTTCAGGACAGTAAGTATTTATAATTCTGTATCAAAGGTTTTCCCTCTTGTGAAATAAACTCATCTTGTCTTTTTGGAGGTTAAACAAGCTTTGCTTCAAATTAAAGGGGTGAAAAGTAGAAAAACGCGAAGGGTTCAGGTTTGTTTTCAGCATAAAAATGGATGTTACAGTAAATAACCAAGCAGTAATAATTCAGGAGAGGAAAATATGAATAAATAGGTCCACTTTAAATGAATGATTACAAATGATTTATCAGCTAAAAAGATGAAACAAAGGATATGATTTAATATTTATAGTTCTGATCAGTGTTGTCAATAGATTATTAATAAATGATTAAAGAATTATGGAGGTTGTGTTATAAGTATGTAAGATTGATAATATTCTGAATTACTGATGGGAACTGAATCCTGGTATTAAATAGGATTTAAGGCCATAGCATTGATCAGCTTTGGAGGAACGAGGACTGAACCTCTGTAAAATAAAGTTTATCAGATGGCAGTAAAGACGAACCTGCTTTAATTCTTTAAATCAAAGTGTCACAGACAGTGTGAAGAATCAAAGTGTTTTAGTGAAAAGAATACATGATGTTTGATAAAACAAGACGACTCACAGGTTATATGATTCTACACATTGTAGGTTTCATGCAAAGATACTCACAGATAAAGTACTTTATCCCAGAAATATGTCTGATTTAACATGTTAATATGCTTCCACCCTCACACAGTTCACACAACAGCTCCAAAGTTAATTTCAAAATCATTTCTTATTATTTAGGCACACAAATGTTATCCTGCACTGTTCAGATGAAGACAGTCTGTCGTTTCTGTTTCTCTCAGGCTGCTGTCAGAAACACTGAGTCTAAGAGCCAACCAGACATTTCCTCAGTGTGTTACTTAGAGTGAATTATTATATTAATGATTATTGGTAATAATTAGCCAGCTGATTGATTAGCTATAAATATGGATGTGCTAATAAATAATATCTGAATCATCCCAACTGTTCAAAAAATTCACTTTGACAGATTGTCCACCAACATTACAAAACATTCGATTTCATATAAATTAGATTAATGCAAATTCTTAATTGGTGTCAAAAACCCACAAACCGATCAGAGGACGTTAAAAGTACCAGACTGATAAGCAGCATCAGTAAAATGTCATAAAGTTTTAACGATACTGACCCCTGATTCTGAATCCAACACAGACTCTGAATTGTAAAACCACTTTATGGGTTCATCACCACCAACAGCTGGACTGATGTGGAGCAGCAGCCCTTTATACTATTTATAATAATGATTATTAGTCATCACTTCTCTGATCTGCTGTCAGATCTCAGGTTTTCATTTTTAACTCAGACAAACTATAGAAACATGACTTGTGATAATAATTTTGCACTTTGGGAAAGCAACAGAAAGTATTTTTATATCCGCATGTGCTGTGTTTTCCCTTTTTGAGAGAGTCAATCTAGAACACCTGGTTTGAACATTTAAACAGTACAAACGCTTTGAATGAAACCTTTCGTACAGACCTTTTCAGGTAAACAGTCAATCTTTTGCTTGTGTTTTCCCGTGCTGTCATCCTTCGCTGTACGTTCTGCCAACGTGACGCTCAGCATCATAAACTCACTGCAGCTTCATTGTGATATCTGGGAACTTGCACTGTATATTTTATGGCCAAATTCACGTTTTTATTCAGATATTCTGGTTCATTTACAGAGTGCAACGCTTTGTGCTGTTAAAGAACTTAAAAGTTGACCTTCAGTTAAAACTGTTGCTGTAATTTATTGAAATATTTGTAACTGAGCAGCTTCATACTATATAATTTAAGTATTTGATAGCTTCACACCAACACATGGTCAAGGTAAACCAAGTGATGTCAGAGCAGGTCAGATGGTCTCTGATTGGTCAGAAACAGTGGCAGGTGAGCGGGTCTTTGTGTGAGCTGGTGATGACTCGGACTCTGTGATTGGTCCGTGTCTGCAGGTCAGAGATCAGCTGCAGCAGACGAGGACTCGGCTCGTAGACGACCCAACCCGGGTCGGTGGGATCTGGTCTGTAGTACGAATCCAGAATCTCCAGAGTGTCGAGGCGCTGCAGCTGCGTCAGACACAGGAAGTCCTCGTCCGACACGTGATGGTGTCTGAAACACAAAAAAAATCAGCAAGTTACTGTGGAAACGTTCAGAGATAAACCTTTGTGTGATGGTCTACTGAAGGCTTCTTTAGGCTGTGGACAGGAAGTTCATAACATAAGATCATCATGTGTGATGGGGTCAAAATAAAACGTACCAACTACACATTATTCCAAACATCCAGTTTTATTTACTTTGAACTGTTGCTTCATTTTCTCCTTTTCACTGTGAACAAACTGAACTGAAAGCTCTGCTCAGGTTCAGTCACACTCAGAGTTTGTTGAACCAACTCTCTGGTTTCTGTGGTTCACCTGATCCGGAGTGTCCTCAGGTGAGGGAACAGCTGTGGGAGGAGTCTGACCAGGCTGGAGGAGGAGCTCCAAGGCTCCAGGTGGAGGTGTTCCAGGTGAGGAGCTCTGTGTGAGACCACCTGCAGATCTTCAGGCTGCAGATCCACAGAGAGAGTCAGACTTAACAGGGAGGATGGCAAAAAGTCAGCGTACACAGCCAGAGGATGGCCTCCTGTTGGACAGACAGAGTGACATCATCACGTCTGAGCTCTTGAGCAAAAAAAACACAGACTCAAAGGTCAAAACTTTCCTTCAGCCAAAGTAACGGATGTGCTTTTGTATTTGAGCTGAAATAAATGAAGTAAAGGTGAAATATGTCTACTTAAAACTGAAAGCAACCTGTCAGTTAAAGAAAAACAAATAAAAGCAACCGAAATTTCATGTGAAGAGTAAAAACTTGAAGGTGTTGAGCTGCCAGGTGAAGAACACAAACCGGTTCAGGTGTCAGTCGACGTATAAAAGCTGAAAGTGGTCGAAGTGTTGGTGAAAGTGTAAGTGACAACAGACCGTGCACACTGAGGCTGCGGAGCTGCGGCAGTGACGTCAGCCATGTCTGCAGGTGACACGTGGGTCCAGGTACGGAGTACAGGTGGAGGACTGACAGGCTCCGGAGGCCGGACAAAGGCTGCAGGACTTCCTGCGTCACCACAGCGTCGTAGTTCAACAGTTGCAGGTCAGACAGCTGCAGAGCGCCACCACCTGCTGGAGGACAAACACCACACGGCGCTCATCACACCTGACGACGGGGATTTACAAACGGTACAATGTTTGACTTTGTTTTTTGGATGGGAGCAGGAAAAAAAACACAAAAAACTTAAAGGGGCTGTACATCAGAAAGTATTTAGAGTTTTTAAAGCATTTTCCGTTCCCAGTGTAAAACCTGCTGGGATGGTCTCAAAACTTGTAAGAACTAAAACCAGCTGAGATTCAACATATGAACATTGTCCGATTTACTCACTTATTTCAGAAAAAATCTAAACAATCAGCAGCTGTGATGCTTTTAAGAAAGTTTAGTTAAGAAATAAGAAAAACAGGAAGTGTTGATTCAGATTATTTATTAGAAAGTGGCCTTGCGTGAATGAGACCTTCGGGGTGGAAACATTCTCGATCTCTTTCAGCCTTCTGAACAGCCGACTCTGCGTCCTGCGTGGCCTCCTGCAGCTCAGTGTTGTCGCGTCCTGCCTGTTTGTTGGCAGGTCGACTGTTTGACCCTCGGATGTTTGTGAGGATCGCTCACACAAAAAACTTCACTCTCGATTCTGCACCTTCTTCAGTCACAAATTTATGTCTGTTAGCTCCTTAAAGATAATAAAAATAAATGAATTATATATTTTTTAAAATAAACTCTGCTCTGCTGTTCATGGAATCTTCTTCTTCTCTGAGCCGTGAGCAGTGATGTTCTCCATGATGGTTTCTGACTGGACTCAGTCAGTGTGCGGTGTTCAGGTCAGTGATTTGTCATCAGGTCCTGAGTTTGACGGGTCCGGCCCTCTGCCCTCTTTAGATGAACCTCATCATCCTCTGCGATGAGGCTGAAGTTCTGAAGGTCGTCTGCTCGCGCTGTAACGCTTCATCGAAGTTCGCTTCCTGAACCTCACGTCCAAGACAGACGGCCAACTGTGGCTGCTGTCGCTAACCCTTTACCTGTGTGTGTGTGCTAACCTCTGTGTAACCTGTGTGTGTGTGTTTACCTGTGTGTGTGTGTGCTAACCTGTGTGTGTGTGTGTGTGATTACCTGTGTGTGGGTGCTCACTTGTGTGTGTGTGTGATTACCTGTGTGTGTGTGTTTACTTGTGTGTATGTTTATCTGTGTGTGTGCTAACCTCTGTGTGTGTTTACCTGTGTGTGTGTGTGCTAACCTGTGTGTGTGTGTGCTAACCTGTGTGTGTGTGTGTGTGATTACCTGTGTGTGGGTGCTCACCTGTGTGTGTGTGTGATTACCTGTGTGTGGGTGCGTTTACCTGCGTGTGTGTGTTTTACCTGTGTGTGTGCTCACCTGTGTGTGTGATTACCTGTGAGGTTGGCGGGGGTAAAGAAGTCCTGTGACAGTGTCTTGTAGGTGATCATAGTCCAGGACAGGTGTTTGAGCTCGGTCAGGTGAGTAAGGACGCCGCTGAGTGTTGGGACTCGCAGACTTCCGTCGTGGTGCAGCAACAGCGACGTGAGCCGAGTCAGCCGGCCAATGGTGGCCAACAGGTGAGAGGCGGGACAGATGAGCTGCACATTACAGAGGCTGAGCTGCGTCAGCTGATGACTCAGAGGAAACAGGAAGTCAACGTTCTTCAGTGGCGTGGAACAGGAAGTGATAGATAGGCGCTTCAGCCGGGGGAAGAGTTTCAGCTCGTCGACGCCGCCTTCCCTCCAGTCGTCCAAACGCAGCACATGGAGAGCAGGAAGCCAGGCGGCAAGCTGCTTCAGGTGTTTCCTCTTACCTGAACGCACCAACACGCTGCCCACGTGCCTCTGAGCCAGGCTTCGCCAGAAGGGCCGGTTGTATCGGGAGAAGTGTCGCAGAATGACGCTGAAACCTCGCCACAGGGGGCGGGACTTATCCAGCAGGTCTCTGAAGCGTGAGCAGGTGCAGCGCACGCTCAGTTTGTCTTTCCAGGACAGGAAGCTGAACACCTGCAGCCACAGCTCAGCAGGAAGCTGCAGCGCTGACATCATCACGACCTCACAACGCCACCGCCTGAGGTCAGCGCGCCACCGGGTCACTGCTGAGACAGAGATCAGTATTTATATAGATTATTGATTATACTGATGTCTGATCACCTGCAGCCACAGCTCAGCAGGAAGTTACAGTACATCACACACAGAACTGTCTTGATCAGCTATTCAAACTGATTATTGATTATTCCTGCTGTCTGACTGTCGATTTGAGGAACTATGATTTTCTTCTTCTTCTTCTTCTTCTTCTTCTGCTGGTGCTGCTGCTACTTCCTGCTGCGTCAGTGAGCAGAGAGTGTGTGTGATCAAAGAGAGGTCTCACTCTGACTGTTTTTCTGAGATCAACATTCATGTTTTTATGACTTCAGTCTGTTTATTATGTTATCAATGTTTAAGTCTTAGTTATCTTATTTGTGCCTGCAGGATGTTCAGAATATAATCAATAATCATGACATGCATATCCAATATGTGTGAGAAACACAATATTAAATAACTTATAAGTTAAATGATAAATTGAAGAAAGTTTTTCTGTCTGTGGGTGAATGTGTTTATTTGAATGTAAACAACAACAAAGATTTTGTTTATCTGTTTGTTTCAGTTAAAATGAGAGTCTAAAGACAAAGATATAAAGCAGTGATGTGACAGGAGGTATCACTGAAACTTCAAACATCATAAAGTTCGGTTTTAGTATTGTAATCTGAATAATATTTCACATTATGATGTTGTGACTAAGTTGTTGTCTGTTTCTGCTCCAAAACAGCAGACAGAGTGAGACCTCTTCAAAATAAAAGCCCTATCATTGTGCTGACGTCACTGTCGGTAAATTACATAAAGACGCTTGACGAGTGATCGTCAGCCTGCCAGTCAGTGAGCAGGGCTGAAAATACTACATTATGAGTTAACAGACTATTATTATCATCAGCATTATCAGATAAATGTTCTTAAAGTATCACAGTAAAAAAACATGTATTTTGTCCTACAGGTACTGTTAGAGTTCGTAGTGTATTAGTGTGAGCAGCTTTTTTCAAACAAAAATAAAAACTTATTTCCTGTTTGTAACTAAACAGAACAAGCGAGACTAATAATTGTAATGATATCTTTATAATAAATGGTGATAAAATCTGATTATGTATTTTTATGTTTAACGTTGTGTGGTGAGTCTGTCTCTCTTCTATTTAATAAACTATCGACCATCAGAGCTTCAGGCGTCGAGCTTCTAAATACCAAGAAATGAGGATCTTTACTTTACTTGGCTGACTCAGTTTTGCCTCTTTAAATCAAGAATCAAGAATAATTTATTGTCATCATGTTTTCACATGACGAAATTGGGTATTGGTGACTTCCAGCTTTAAATGTAAATATAGTAAAAAAGAATAATAATAGTAAGTAATAATAGAAAGTAAGAAAGTAAGTAAGTAAGTAATAATAATAATAATAATAACAATATGAACACATCTTTAAACTTCAACTGTTTAACATTTCAGAGAGAAATATTGGACTTTGTGTTTATCTGACAGCTTTGGTCACTTTACAGATTAAATTTGATATCAAACACAAAACTTTATGACTCACTGAATCACGTCAGTATGAAACTAAGAAGCTTCACTTTATTAAAAATCATTAAGAGTAGAAGATACATTCAAACCTGTTTTGATTCAAAATCAGCTTCTTTCAAATCTGTTGTGTTAACAACGCTGCCGCTGCAACTTCCTGTTTTGTTCTGTTACACAACTAATTTAGTTTAATTAGGAGAAGGAATTTTAAATAGTAGTAATAAAATAATATAGTAATATAGTAGTAATAGTAGTATATACACATATAATGTAGTATATAAATATATATTTTAGTATAAACATATATAATATACTATATAAATATATGTTTTGATTCGGATTGATCGTTTATCAGGATCGATTCCAGCTGAACATCAGTTATTCATCAGCAGGTGGCGCTGACTCGCTGCTCAACTCCACTTCCACCACAGAAGAAGAATAGAAAGAGGCAAGAGAAGAAGAAGAAGTCCGGAAGCGTGAAGTTGATCGTCAACGTGTGAAGTTTTTTTTTGTTTTATTGATCCGATGGAAGGTGAGTGAATATCTGCAGACCGATCGCATGATTGATAATCAATACAGAGAGTTGTTACATGATCGAGCGATAGCTGTATTTATCTGAAGAGGAAATCTGAGCGTGTTAATCAATCAGCTGCTCAGTTGAAGCGTAGATCCGACTGTTTAATCTGTGACAACGTCCGGTCGGTGTAACACGCACAGTGACGTCATAGAGATTGCATGTGTTTCTGTGTGTGACATCATCGCATGTTAAACTCATCACGTGTGTCAGCACAGATGACTGAATTATAGATTATAGATTGTAAACATGGATTGATTCTAATCAATAGAATGATTTACAGTCTGTTTAATAAACATTGAATGTGTATATTTTGTCATTTTATTGAAAATGTTTTGTTCGACACATTAAAGCGACGTGTTCTTATTTCTATCTTTAAGTTTTGGATGTGCGAACTACTGACGATCATAAAACTACAACAAGAAGTCATTTATGTTGTAAACACGTCATTGTTTGTGTTAGGTGACATCACAGTGACCTCAGCAAACAGGAAGTTGTCTGCTGTCACAGGAAGTGCCCGAAAGATCAGAGACAATGCAGCTGACTGGCACAACCTGATGACGAGGTGGGAGAAACTAAACGACGAAGGCTTCAGCGTGGCAGGAAACATCGTGAACATCCACCTGACACGGTGAGTTTACCTCCATCCATGACAAGCACTCACAGCCTGCTGCCTACATTACCCACAGTGCACCGCTTCCTCTGACAGCTGGTGTGAGATTGCTCTCCTCGTCATCAGTGACAAATGGAACGTAACATGTTCTCAGATTTTCTTTATGATGTCATGTTTGAAATAAATAAAATGAAGATTCCTTCAGTCAGCTGTTTAAACGTTGGGCGCTCTGTCATCAAGGAAGAGTTTCACATGTTGTAATAAGTGTGTGCTTGTGGAGTTTTTCACCATCAAGGTCATTTCTGAGAGTCAGAAGAACGTCAGCTGGAGCTGCTCAAGGCTGACGTCTCATAAGTGTGTGTGTGTGTGTGTGTGTGTGCGCGCATGAATTGTGATCAGCTGTTCATCCAGCGTGTGTGACCTCACATCCTGTTCACTGTCTGTAGTTTACAGTTTGTATCACTTTTATCTCCTTCAGTTGTCACAATGATCAGCCGCTGCTGGTGGACGAGTCTTCATCATCTTCATCATCTTCATCATCTCCGTCCCAGCAGACAGGAGCTGCAGAGCTACAGGACGAGTGCTGCAAACTGCAGGACGTCATCAACAAAATGGTGACGCTTCATTTCAGTCTCGGGTGTCTCCTGATTGTTTCTGATGTTTGTTGTCAACGTCAATCAACGCCTGTTGTTTTCGTCCTTTCAGGTTGTTGTTGTGATGAAGATGGAGCGTCTGATGACATCACAGCGAGGCGTTCAAAATCTGGAGGAGTTTCAGTTTGGACCTGAAGGAAGAAAAGTTCCTCTGTTTCACAGCTGGAACACCAAACACTTCAGTGAGTGTACCTTTACCTGAGTGACGTCAGCAGACTCACCTGAGTGATGCCCTCATGTGACTCAGGCGAGTCTGCTGACAAGTCCTTTTTATTTCTACATTTGACCAAGTGATGAAATAGATAGATAGAGAGAGATAGAGAGATACTTTATTCATTTCCAATCTGACCACAGCAGTCTTTAAGCTGTTTGGATCGTTCTGCTGATAAATGAATTTCAGTTTCTTTTTGAAAGAGAGGGCAGTACAGCAGCAGGTGTGAGTAGACTCATCTGAGTGATGTTTCTTCATTTGCAGATGATTCATGCCGTACCCTGTTGGAGTCCTTCAGTCAGGAGCTGAGGTTGAAGCAGACTATCCTGCAGGAACTCGCCCACGCTGCGACCTCTGACCTCTGCATGGTCTACCTGTCCTGCTGGCTGCACCAGCCCTTCATCCCCCCCCAGACCAGACTGACTCTGGAGGCTCTGCTGCTGGAGACTGGACATCGCCCAGTCTGACGTCATCAATGCCAGGTCATCTCTGAGAGGCCAGGTGTTAGCCTAGCTTAGCTCAAAGACCGGAGGCAGAAGGAAACTGTTAGCCTAGCTGTCTGATTAATGTACCTGGTTTACTGAACAGGTGAAGCAGCAGCTCTGTAAAAGGAGATTAACTTCCTAAGGCTGCAGGTAAACTGAGAGGATCAGCTGAATGGTTATCTTTACTCTTTAGGTCTGCTTCTGTCCTAGCAGAGTCTACATTTATTAATTAATGACATGAAATAAATCAAAAATGGATTTCAATTGTTACGGTCTTTACATACAAACAGTAAAAACACTCGTTTGTTTCTGAAGTCTGTGAAGCAGCAGGAGAGATACTGCAGTTTTCTTTCTGCTAATATTCACTGTTCAGGAAACACAAGGAATCTGTTCATCCCAACTGCAGAGACCTGAAGCACTTCACCAAACTAATGAGGGAACAAATAAAATAACTTCCCAGCATGATCTTCGACAGACTAAATGAGAACAAACCTGAACAATTTTGGAAATGAAGAAGCTGAAAGGCGCTCGGAGACGTGACATCTGATCATTAAACGTAAATCAACAGCTCCAGGTTGAGTTTGTCACATCAGTTTATTGGAGGAACATGAAATGTGTTTAATGCATTCAGCACTTGAACCATCAACATGAAAAAAATCAATAAAGTTTTATTTCCTCCAAACTGTTTTCAGTCTGTCTTCTCCTTCTCATCGATTCTCCAAACGAGTACAAACCTTCAGTTTATGTTTGGAAAATGTTTTGCTGTGAAGTTTTATAAAAAGTAGTAAAATAGTGCAACTTTTTTTAAACTTTGTGTTTCATACTTATCTACATATAAACAGCCAACTAATCACTTTCTACTTTTAAATGAACGAGTCCAAATATGGAAACACTGAAAAAAGGTTTACAAATTTACAATCAATCCAGATTCCTTAAAAACCGGCAGGTGGCGGAGTATGGGAGCCCAGAGGGGACACTGTGGTTACAAACCCATTTCTAATAATGTTGCCCATATTTTGATGTTGAGTCTGTTTACCTGAGCTCAGGATGTCTGTAGACAGCTTACTGTTGATCAGCAGTTAATTATGTTTGTCCTCATCACCAGATAATGATTTGATATTTTTCTGTTTTTCAATATAAGATATGAGCACCAAAAAATAAAATAACACCATTAAAATGTATAGCCAAAATGAAATAATTAGACCATGAGAAGGTTGACTGCAGACAGCAGCTTCTTTTTGGTTTCTGAGATCTTCTGATGAGCCTGATCTCAGATCAGGCTGATGAAGAAAGAACGAGACGTCACTTCGACAGGTGTGATATGAAAGGAGCAGACTGTCCACTGGTGTTAATCTGAAACGTATTCAACAGGGCGGCGCCAACACAAACACCTGAAACCACAAACCACCTGTCAGTGCCCCCTACAGGCTGCTGTGTTCATTACACCTACAGTTATTATGTACAGTTTTTGCTCAGGAGGGCGCTGCAGGAAACATCGGAAACTCTGAACGTGAGATACTGACTTGGATTGTTTAAGCCCCCAACGACACAGACAGGTGCTCGTCGAATGTTTTTGTAGGTCCAGATGTTTTATGAGTCCAGGTCTAGGGGATTTGTTTGGACACGCAAGACTCACAGCTGCAGGTTGCGCCTGCCCACAGCATCTGGAAGCTCGTTACCACCTAAAACCTTGAAAATCTGTGTGATGTGGTTCAGGTCAGATTCTGGTCTTGCCCAGTCCAGATCAGTCTGGATTATGTTCAAGGTTCAATGAGGAGCTTTGGCTCCGTCTGAAGCCTCGATGCCCAGCAGGGCCTGGACCGCCTCCAAGGGGACCCCCTCTGGTGTCTGGATGTGCATGGTAGTCCCGTCAGGCCCGTTGACGATCACAATCCGGTCTAATCCGGGCTCTGCCAGCTGGACCGTTAGCCCCTCAGTTTGAATGTAGATCTCCTGACCCTCCTGCAGCTCTTTGGGTGTGCAGGGGTCCTTGGAGCTGGACTCAGATTGAGAAGAGTCTCTTTGCTGCATCTGCGAGGAAGTCAGAGTCTGAAGTGAACTGGTCTGGGTGGAGCTGCACTCAGGTGTCTTTGACTTTGTGGCGGTCTCAGGACTTGAACCCAAAGCTTTCTCCAGTTCCTTCATCTGGGCTGTGATGTCACTGGTGCTCAGGGCCTGGTCACGGCTTGCCGGCAGTGGCTCCATCTGAGTGTTGGTCTGCAGAGGCCCTGCCTCCTGGTCCTCACCTGGGGCCATCTCCACTGGCGTGACTGCGGTCGGAGCCTCTGTGCCGCTGGAGGAGCTGAGGGGCCAGAGAAACACATTCAGACCAGATCGGTCCTGTACACCTGGTCCAGGTGTGACACTCACACTATACAGCAGAACCACAGCTCCACACCTTTAACATGTCTCCATGTGATCACCTGTATCTTCTCCTGTACTTTCAGAGGGTGGGAGCTCACCTGGACGAGTCTGCAGTCGTGGTCAGCAGTTTGAACCCAGCTGGAAATACCAGAGGAGGCACAGAGACCAAGCACGGCTTCAGAGAGGAGGTCGCAGGGGTCACAGAGGTCGCAGGGGTCACACCTTGGAAAAAAAAAGAGGGAAGACAAAGAAACATGATGTCTGTTCAGTTTAAAAGGTACATCAACAGTTACATAAACTACAGATGATCCATCAGTGTGTAGGTGTGTGTAGGTGTGTGTAGTAGTACAGGTGCAGTAGTTGTACCTGTGCTGGGCGTCTCAATGCCGTTCTGGTGAACAGGAACGCTGTTTTCCATCTTGAACCTCTTTGAAGGCGGCAACATCTTTGAATTCTGGAAAACAGAATCAGGTGTTGAGCTGCCACAGAGTCCTTTCTATCAGCGTAAACAGTGTGTTTATATGTGGAAACACAAGATACCCGCAAGACACCTGTGTGCAGGTCAACATACTGGAACTAGATCCAACCTTGATCCAGATTCAAACTGGAACTAGAACAAACCTGGATCCTGCTCTTAGAACCCGGCTGTGCTGATGTGGTCTTTACCTCCATGTATCGGACGTTCTTATTGGTCAAACTGGAGTTAGTAGACACTACAGGAACCACCTTCATCCTGTTCACCTCGTCCAGGATCCCCAGAGACCTGGCAACCTGAGACACACAGTACAGTATGCAGACCTGGCAGCCTGTCTCCTGCCACATACAAGCTGCAGCAGAAAGTTTCTGGTCTCAGGAGTAGAGGAGATCCCAACAGAACTACTAACCTCGATGTTCCTGACCTCCAGCGGCATAGATCCACCCTGTGGGCTGACGATGTAATCCTGAGCGGCCTGTCTCACCTGAGCCTGCAGGGACTCAAACTCATGGTAAATGTCTGGAAACCGCGTCCGAGCAGGAGCACCGCGGTCTACCTGAAACAGCCAGAGGATACAGATCAGTCCATCTTCTCAGTAACATCAGAGACACGTGGGACGAAACCACAGGTGAGAGTGAGGAGAAGAAGACTATGAAATGTTTTCCTGTGTTTTTTTTACAGGATAGTGGAGGCAGCACACCTCACTGTGATAAAGACACGCCTCTATTGTCTGAGGAAATTATTACATTTTTATTCATCCATTGATTTTCTGCTGCTTATCACGGCAGTCTGGACATCCATCTCCACAGCAACATCTGCAGGCTCCTCCTCAGGGATCTGGAGGTGGGGGGACTAGAAACACCACAGCTGGAGGAGGCTTTACCCAAATCTCAGTTAAAGGGTCAGAGGCAGTTTCAGCAGCAGGGCGCTGAGTGTGGATTTTATTTACTTTGAGATGATAAAGACTCTGGTCAATGTTGGGCTGACTCTTCAGTATCTGGTGGAGGTTTGCAACAGTACCTGTGGACTGGCAGACCTGAGTGGTAGCTCAAATTATTAAAAAGAGACCGATAAGTGGAGCAGAAAGCTTCTGTCACCCCGCCCCCCCCACCCACCAATGAATGGGGGCATTGTCATCCTGCAGAAGAGACCCCTCCCATCAGAATAGAAATGTTTCATCAGAGCATCTTTTCATCTTTTCCTCTGAACTTCATAAATCAGGATCAGTGATCAGAGCATGATGGCACATTCACTGATTAACTGAACGGCGAAGAGCAGCTGTGAGAAAACATCTGCATCCATCCATCAGGTGTGTGTGTGTGTGTGTGTGTACCTGTACCTGCTTGCCAGCAGCAGCTCCCATAAACTCAACACTTTGGTCAAACGAGGAAGAACGATATCCATCAGCTCTTCATCCTCACACTGCTCCACCAGCTGAGAAAACACACGGTTGCCATGGAAACACAACAACACATCGGATTGTTGTGGTTACGACATCATGTCTTTAAAAAACTTTACTTTGAAAGTCTAAGTCACTTCCTTCCTCTTACCTCTTGCAGTTGGTCTCGTCTCTTCTCCATGTGCTGCTCAGTGGTTACTGTGGTAACAGTGAGTTTTGGAGGTCGACCCCGACGACCCCGCCGACTGACGAGGCCCACTGTCACCTGAGAGAATTAACCAATCAGATTTTTTTACGGCATCTGGAGGTTTATTTAGTCACGTCTGACACTGCAGTTACTGATGTGTTATTTTAGTTACTGTAGAAGCTGTGATGTATGACTGTAGCACTGACCTGTAATTTACTGTCAAATAAATTTGGTGGTTCAATTCAAAGCGTTGAATTAAATCTCAGTTTAAATCAGATTGAAGTGATCTCACCTTGGGAGGCGGTCCAAGTGACCGACCCCGGCCCCGGCCCCTCCCTCGGCCCCTCCCTCGCCCTCTGGGCCGGCCAGGGCCCCGGTGATGGAGGCCCCTGAGTCCTAGAGCTGGACCCCCCTCCAACTGAAGAGAGACAAACAGGAAACTAGTTAGTAACTGACCAGTCAGACAGACAGAACTTCACTACTCATTAGATGTTAACCACACAGTGATAAACTACAGCCGGTAGTAACCGTCAGTAACTAGTCTATAGAACCAGTAATATACCTGTGAAGCTGACACAGGTGTATGATCGTCTGAGCTCTGCTTGGTGGATCGATCTCTTACTCTGCTGGTTGCCGTGGCAGCAGGTTTGTCCTTCTCCTCCTCCTCTCTGACTGCCCCCCCTGTAGTCTCCTGTGATTCCTCTCTGAGGGGGGGGGGTTCCCGGGCAGGTTTGGCTCTCCGTGGGTCGGGTTCAGCTTGTAGTGCCGGTTCAGGCCTCCAGGGCCAATGTAGGCCTTGTCGCAGGTCTGGCAGCGGTGGGATCGGGACTTGTGGCTGTAAGTGAGGGAGGGGGGAGCGCCAACCAGGGGTAGGCCCGTCCTTCTTGCCCCCCCCCCCTCCTCCTCCTCCACACTCATGTCGGAGTAGTCGTCAGAGTCGGACTGGTGGCTGTCAGCCAGGTCCTCCGTCTTTATGAACTTGTAGTCTTTGGCTTTGTACTTTGGTGGCCTGGAGACTCGACCTGATCTGGTCTGGACTTTGACCGCCTTCTTCTCTCTCTTCTTCAGCTTCTTCTCTTTTTCCCTCTCCCTGTCCTTTCCTGCTGGGGGGGGCACAGGGGGCGCGGGCACAGTGGCCGGTCGGGCAGCAGTAGGTGTGGCTGTCTGTATTGGCACTGCTGTGATAACTGCAGCTGGTTTAACTGGACTCTTACTGGTGGCTGTTGTTGTGCCATTAGTGGGGGGTTTAATTAGCGGGATGCTGACGGTTTTAGTAGTGGAGGGGGATGAGGTCTTCACGGCGGAGGGGGTCTGGACTCTGATGGAGGACACTGCAGCTTTCTGACCTGGACTGGAGGCGGTGCCTGCTGAAGTCGTCTGGCCTGTGATTTTGTGGACCAATGGGAGCAGAGATCCAACGACGGGGGTGGGGCTCTGCAGCAGCAGCTGGATGGGGGGTTCACCTGGATTCTGCTGCAGGAAGAACTGCTGACGCTGCTGACCAACCACAGGCTGGATGTGGATGATCTGAGCATTGCCCACGCTGCCATTGGCTGACAGCTTCACCTGCGGATGACTGACGGCCACACTTTTCTGGTGGGGGACGGAGCCAGGCTTCACTTCATGTTTTGGAGGAACCTGGATCTGGATCTTGACAGCATCTGACTGAAAAGACAGTAACAACAAACCTGTGACACACAGCTACTCCACGAGGAAGATAAAGGAAGACAAAACATTATTTTCTCAAAAAGATCTTATACGATTGAAAGCTTCAGAACAGCTACTAACTGGACCTTGTGGTGAGATTGTTTTATCAGATTTTCTTCAAATCGAGAATGTGTCACTTTCAGAGGACAACAAATAATTACCTGTTTTAACAAATTCATAAAATGTGAATGTTACATCTGAAATGTGAAGTACTGATTAGAGAATAAAGTCAGATTAAATCTGTGTAAAGACCTCCGACAGGCCCCCGTGGAGCGGTGGAGCAGCTTCAGGTCACCGACAGCCTGACCTGGACGCTGCAGTGAAAGATGCTGTTTGACCTCACACAGCTGAAGAAATGTCAGATATCCTTCAGATACTGAAGAGTTTCTACATTATCATTTAGGCCGGTAAAAACCTTCCCTGGCTGGTGAGTCAGTTTGGACACAGTGAGACCAGGTGTCAATCTGAAACTGTTTACATGGTCTCTGCAGTTAGGACCACTTTTACAGACTCGCATCAGATAAAATCCTGATGAGATTCAAAACGTTTCCCTTCAGTTACAGATCTGATTACAACACTTATTTGTTTTGTTTGAACCAGTGTGGACAAACTGCCCCACACTCCAGTCCAGCAGGTGGCAGTAATGACAGGCAGGTTTGAGGACAGACAGACAGACAGACAGACAGACAGACAGACAGACAGAGCAGACGCAGGCAGGGTCAGGTAGGAGGGCCAATCTGGACTGGTCTGGATCAAAAGGATCCACATGTGACTCACCTTCTTCTGGACCAGCTGGACCGAGCTGCTGGTCTGCATGGCGACCTGCTGGGCGACACTCTTCAGCTGCTGGGACGCGTTGTTGTGGCTGCTGGTCTTTAAGTTCTGCTGCGGGACATGGAGCTGGACCTGCTTCAGGGTGTGCTGTGGGACCTGCACCTGCTGGACCTGCTGGACCTGGATCTGCTGCTTCAGTGTCTGCTGAGGGACCTGCACCTGCTTTAGACCCGGTTGTAACTGGACTTGTTGCACCTGCTGCTTCAGGGTATGATGGGGGATGTGGACCTGTTGGACCTGGACCTGCTGCTGGACCTGGACCTGCTGCTGGACCTGGACCTGCTGCTGGGACCTGGTGACCTGGTTGATGACCTGTTGCAGCTGGCTCGGGTCCAGGGCCGCGTTGTGGGCTGGGACGGGTCTGAGCAGCTGGCTCTGCTGCAGCAGCTGGGCGGCCTCGGTGTCGGAGACCTGGACCACCTGCTGCTTGGTGAGCTGGTCCAGCAGAGCCTGCTGCTCCTCGGCCGTCAGTCCGGATCCCTCCACCAGGCTGCCATCCGCCTGCACGTAGATGATGGTGGTGTTCACCAGATCCGCCCCGCTGAGCTCGGTCAGCCCCGCCCCGGTGAGCTCTGTCCCGGTGAGTTCGCTGAGCTCCGTCCCCAGCAGGACGCTCTGCTCCTCCGGGCAGCTCTGGAAGAATTCCAGCGGAGCTCCGGACTCTGCCGGTAAACTCTCCCCGGGCTGAGTGCAGTGAGCGGCGGGGGGCTGAGCCGCGGCCCCCGGTGTGTCTTCCAGTGTCTCCCCCAGTGTCTCTCCCGGTGTGTCCCCGATTGTGTCCCTCGGTGTTTCTGCGGTTGTCTCTCCTGCTATCCCCCCCGGTGTTTCTCCCAGTGACTCTCCGGTTGTTGTTGTTCTGGTCGAACCGCTTTCTTCCTCGTTGTCCGCCATTTTGGCTGTGGGGCTAATAGTTAGCTTAGCTTAGTGTGGGGGCCAGTCGGTGGATCCAATCAACCTGATCGTCGATCGATATCACCGAATAAATACTGAATCACAAAGGCCGTTTGCTGCGGTGAGTAAACGACCGCAGCAGGATGAAGGTAACGATAACGGGAGCGGAGATAACGGGAGCAGCTGACGGTTAGCTAGCTGAACTTAGCCACCAACAGGAGCGGGCGCGCGGAACTCCTGGGCCGGATCCCCCGGACCGGATCAAACACTGGACCGGATCCGTCCATCTGTGTGTGTGTGTGTGTGTGTGTGTGTGTGTGTGTGTGTGTGTGTGTTAGAAAGTGACCACGTGAATTTTAAAATCTTAATAAACCATAATCAAAGTATGTTTATTGAGGTTCATGAACGTATTGAATGTTATTTAACATTTAGAATTGCGTTACTTTATAAACTAATGTATAATATTGATCCAAAAATTATCGTTTGTTTATGGAAATCATGTTTTACGGTCCACTTAAATTAAGTTTAAGTTTATCAGACATCAAATAAATATGAATTTCTAATCAGATTAATCAGATCCAGTTTCCTGGTTTTCCTACCAGCAGTCTTGTCGTTTCCGGTTCCGGTCATTGATGGTAGAGTAATAAATTACTAGATTAGTATTTAAAGTCGACTAAGAAGAGCAAACACATTAACATAAGTTTATATTGGTGAAAAGAGGAACAAGATAAAAATAAAATCTGAAACTGAAAGTATGCAGTTCTGCTTGCTGCCGGCAGGTGGCGCAGTTTGTCGACCGCAGGTGAGCATCAGTATGCGAGACAGGCAGGCAGGCAGACAGGCAGACAGGCAGGCAGACAGACAGACAGACAGGCTCTCTGTAACATCCAGCTCTGAAGAATCGTCTCGTGAATTCTGAGTAAGTCACTCACGGTCTTCTTCCTGCTGCTAATGTTAGCCTGCTAACACTGAATTAGCATATGATGCTAGCTATCCTGGGCGGAAGCTAACGCAGTAAACAACTTTATGTTTGTTTGTTGCTGTTGACATGATGTTGTTTTTAAGGTCTTTGTTTGCAGCTGTCAGATTTCAGAGCAGCTGCCGTGCTAACGTTAACCTGACGGTCATCTCCAGGAGAGGCAGCGTCACACCAGACTGCCTTAAAATATCGGACAATTGAATAGTTATATCATGCTTGGATGAAATAATTTACTACAAAGCACAGTGTGAGGTGTTTTACATTTGGGTTAACTGTTCTGTTAAAATCGGCACGTCTGTTTGAGCAAACAGCGTTTACACCACGAAAAATCTCAGCTGTTTACGTTTGTACAGCTGTTAGTTTCGTCCTTCCTTTTTTCAGGAGCGAATATTAATCTAGGGCATCTGCAGATAAATCATCACACTTTAACTGATTGTAGGAGAATGATAAATAATAGTATCTTTAATAAATCCCACCGCCTCTCACTGTCTTGTTTTAATAGCACTGCATGTTGCCCCATAAAAAGAGGGGAACAGTAAAACGTTGATTTTTTGTAATGGGCTTTGGTCCAGAGATCTCCAGCTGATCTGGGAGGAGAACGTTCATGGCGTTCGTCACACCAGACTTTATTAAACAAAATGTCGATTTTAAATACCTCTTCATGTAAGCTAAAATACATTCACTACCAAGTCTGAAATCAGACTCTAACGATTGTGCCCTCTTTAATTCGGCGTATGTCTGTTCCACCAAATAAAATGAAAATTCTGTTTAGAACTAGAATTATTTACATTTACTCACCTGTTTCTGGCCACCTTATGTAAATCTCGTAAAGAGAGACTCATGTCAGAAAAACAGCAAATATAAACTTGAACTTTTATGGAGCTAAAATGTTTAATTTAGATATCTTCAGTAAATCACTACAACATGTTTGGTTTCACCAGTATTGGGTGTCAGCATATAATAAGAAAAGAAAACCATAGAACATTTTGAATGAATTTGTTTTAAATTTCATGTGTTTTAGTTTTATATGTTTTTAATAAATGTGTTTTTAAATGGGAGTTTTGACTTTCAGGAGCAGCGTGGTCCATTTTGGCAGAAACATGGCGACCCAGCCGACCCTGTCTGTCCTGAGAGAGTTCTGCCCGCTCTACTACCTGCTGAACGCCATCCCAGCAAAGGTACTGCCCCGTTCCAAACCAAGCCACAACCCAGACCAAAGCACTGACCCGTTCCAAATAAAGGCAGCCAAATCACAGCTGTCCTTTCACCTTCAGAAACAAAAGCTGAAAGCTATTCCTTCTGCACTCAACATCCATTCACCTGTCTGCAGGTGTCAATAGCTCTTCCAATTGAGAGTTGCATTGTGGGATAAACATGTCCATCGGGCATCCAGAGATTTCAGTCAGCATGCTGGACTTCATCCAGTTATTTTACAGTGTGAACTCACTGCACACTGAAAATACAGAGACAGGTGAGATGAGAGTCAGGTGTGATACAGGTGTTCTGTAGTTCTCCCAGCAGGGGGCGCTTCAAACTCAAGTATTAGTGTTTGATCTAAATAACACTCATTGTTCTGTAATGTACCAGATGTGTTTAGACCAGGCATGGGCAGCATCTGTTTTAGTACCTTTTACAGTAACGCATGACTGTGTTTGTGTTAAAGCTGCTGAAACGTGTGATACCGTCTACAGTGCGAGGCTAAAGTGTAGTTAGCTTCCTGAGACTAAACACTGACCACAGAGTGATGAACAGACAGGAAATAAAGGTCCCTCTTCCACAGGTCCAGCATCTTGCTGGAAGACCTGATGGACCCGATATGACACGTCCGAGGGCTGAATGGAGATGATGTGCAGGTGGTGGTGCAGGCTGGTGGAGTGTTTCGTGCTTGATAATACTCTTCAGTACAGCAGCTCTTTGACAGCTTTATAGAAAGAGAAGCAGCTGTATTTACGATGATACTGAAAATTATATTTCTAAATACTCTGGAACACTGTAATATGTTCATACTGCCTCAGCCTTGTTTGGACCTCATAAAGGTGCAGGGTCCCATCAGGTTTATCTCTGCTTCTGTCTCTATTACGGTTGACACGGAGCCTGATCACTGCTGCTGATGATGATGACGATGACGAAGGGTCCTGCCTCTCTCCCTGCAGGTGCAGCGTGGGTTCAGGTCTGTCCTGGTCTACCTGACAGCTCTGGACAGCAGCAGTGACTTCCTGGCAGTTGGCAGCAGCATCGGCATGCTCTACCTGTACTGTCGGCGCCTTGCACACATGAACAAGTACAGTCTGGAGGTCAGAGCTCTTCTTCTGTGTTCAGTTTGTTTTTACAGCAACTCAAGCTGGGTAGCTTCCAACTATTGATTGAACGTGGGTAAAAAATGTAATATCAAACTCTACTGAATTCAAACTTTACAGTATTTGAAGTAGTCTGAATGTTGGTCCAGCAGGGGGCAGTCTTAAACAGTATCAGTTTGACCTGTCCCTGTAGCCCTATCAGGAAATCAAACTAATCAATAAAAATGGAGGAGTGCACTCATGAGCAAACCTGAGCTGACCTGATAATCTGAACACCGAAGCATCTGTGGAGCAGAGTGGAGTTATATTTTATTTCTGAAAGACAATGCAACACATCTGATAACCGCTGCTGCAGCACAAGTAAGGCCGCACAGGATCAGAGACCAATGGAGCGACGTCACATGTATGATCTCGTCTGACTGCCAGAGGTTAATAAAAAGATGAAGTGTCAGCGATAAGAGAGATGTTTAAATGAAGCATATGAACTTCAGGAGGTTTTCAGTCAGATACAACATATAAAAGTCAATGTCAGTTTTAACAAATAATGTGTTTCTTTAAATATGTTATTTAAACATTACTCTCTGAAATAATGACAACTGTAGTCCTCAGAATCCCAGAATGCACTGCGCTGCTGTCAGTGGTGTGTTCAGGTGATGTGGTGTTTAATCTGTTTCATGTTAAAGTCGATGTTTCCATCGATGTAAAGAGTCAAAACTCCTTCACACAGAGTCGAGTTCTCCCCTCAGTCTGGCTTCCTGACTGTGTTTCTGTGCCTAACAGGGAAAGAGTGATGCCATCACGGCCGTGAAACTGCTCAGCTGTTTTGATGATCTGGTTGCCGTGGGAACAGCATCTGGTCGGGTTGCAGTCTTCCAGCTGGTGTCTCCACTTCCTGGTCGAAACAAACAGGTGAGCTCGAGATGTTCTTCAATATTCATATGCTCAGCAGAATAGTTTCTCTGTCGATTGATCGTGTTTCAACAGAAACAGCCTCAAATTCGCCTGTCTGTCTTTCTGACTCACGTGCCTGTCTGTCTCTCTATGACTGACCCGCCTGTCTGTCTCTCTGACTCACCCGCCTGTCTGTCTCTCTCTGACTGACCCGCCTGTCTGTCTCTGTGACTAACAGCTCAGGCGTTTCGACGTGGTCGGCCTCCATAAAGGCTCCGTCACGTCGTTGGCGTGGAGCACTAACGGGATGAAGCTCTTCTCTGGAGACGATAAAGGCCGAGTCGTGTTCTCCTCTCTGGACCTGGACCAGGTGTTTGACTATAATGTGATCAAAGAAATCTATTAGCAGATTATTTTCTCGATCAATCGTTTTGATTATAAAAAGGATCTCAAAGAAATGTGTAATAAAAATGTTGTAATGTAACACTGTAATAATAATCTGTCACTGATCTTTAGTTTGTTATCAGAGAGGTTTCAGTATTCTTGCTTAAAAAATGACAAAAATGATTTATCAATGATCAAAATAGTTGCAGATGTCAAATAATCAATGTGTAGATCATGTGCGTGTGTGCAGGGTGTGTGTAAACCTGTGCTGCTGCTGGAAGAGTCCTCAGGTGTCGTTCAGATGGAGTACCGTCACCAGGTGTTGCTGGTCTCGACACAGCAGAGGTCTCTGCTTTACTGCACACAGACACAGGAAGTCCTGCAGCTCGGCACCAAGCCCCGCAAGAGGTCAACACGCTACACACACATGATGTCCTACACACGTGTACACACACTTGTAGATGTAACTCACCTGTTGAGAAACTTAAAGACAGACTGATCAAGATGGTTTTCAAAGTCAGAGTATCTGTTCTGTCCCCTACAGACAAACTGGTTTATTGCCAGGATCATACGACACACAAAAACACCCCGACAGCGCTGGACAACCAACAAACAATACCATGACGATGCCATACACACGGACAATCTATGTAGTTGTTGACAGTATTTGTGCATAGTTTTTGCTGACAGTCTTTGTTGTGCTGCTCTCAGCAGCGGCAGGTTTGGCGCCTGCTTCCTACCGGCTCTCTGTAAACAAAGCGATCTTCAGGTGTTTGCTGCTCGACCTGGACTCAGACTGTGGAGGTCTGACATCAGGGGACAGGTGGAGGACACCCGACTGCTCAAACCACTCTTCAGTGGACAGGTACACTGGGAACACCTGGAGTATGCCACTAACATGTACATTTACTTCAGTTACTACTACAGGCTGTTAGCAGACATTTCTGCTGGAGCCACGTCTACCCATTCTAACCCTAATGTGCTAATGTTCATCCTGCTAATGTGCTAATGTTACTATTGGTAATGTTATTGCTGCGAATGGTGCTGCTGTTAATATGCTAATGTTACTGCTGCTAATGTTCATCATGCTATGTTACTGCTGCTAATGTTACTGCTGCTAATGTTACTGCTAATGTTACTAATGTTCTGTCTAATGTTCTCCTGCTAATGTTACTATTGCTAATGTTATTGCTGCTAATGGTGCTGCTGTTAATATGCTAATGTTACTGCTGCCAATGTTCATCCTGCTAATGTTACTGCTGCTAATGTTCGCTGCTAATGTTATTGCTGCTGCTAATGTTACTGCTGCTGCTAATGTTACTGCTGCTAATGTTAGTGCTGTTATGTTATGTTCATCCTAATGTTACTGCTAATGTGCTAATGTTACTGCAAATGTTGCTTCTTCTGCTGTATCTCGTGCTCGGTCAAAGACAGTTGTACTGGTGTTTGTTCTTGTAGGCATTCAGCTGTTTCTACTCATTTAAAATAACTGGCTGTGAATAACTACATTCAATCTTTTTCTTTGTCTGTCTGCTGCCTGTCTGGGTCAGATTCCTCTGTTTGAGTTGTTTCCTCGCGCTGATCCAGTCGGAGCATACCGTCCAGCAGACAGACAGCTTGGCCTGCTCTGCTGTTTCCTGAGAGACGGTTGGATCCTCAGCTGGAACGAGTACAGCATCTACGTCCTCGACTGTCTCAACGAGGTACAACAATGACTGCTGCTGCGTAACTGTCACAGTGTTTGTATGTTAGCGCCGCTCACGCCCCCTCTGCTGGTAAAGAACAGCTTCATGTGGCTGTGCTGCAATAAAAACATGTAATACTCAAAGGCTAACAGGGTGAAACCTATGTGTGAGGCCGGTACAGTCTCTAACAAGGTAAAACCTCTGTGGTACCGTTGCCTCTCCAAAGTTGCGTGTGTGTATGTGTTTTGTTATGATGTGTGCATGTTATGTTATGTGTGTGTGTATGATGTGTGTATGTTGTGTGTATGTTATGTTGTGTGTGTGCCATTGTGTGTATGATGTGTTGTGTGTGTGCCGATGTGTGTGTATAAGGTGTGTTTGTGTGTCTTCAGGTGATTGTCGGGGCGATGGAGAGCAGTGGCGACATTGTGTCAGTGTCGTGTTGTCAGAATGAAATCTTCATCCTGAAAGGAGACAGAGACATCATCCGTCTGTCCAACAGCCCAGAAGGACTGGCCTCCAACTGTGAGTGCTGCCCTACTAGTATAGTACGAGATACTACGAGATATTACAATACTACAGTACTTCGATATTGCAATACTATGGTACTACAATACTGCAATACTATGATACTATTATACTATAATATTACAATACTATAGGACTATGATATTACAATACTAAAGTGCTATGATACTATAACACCATTATACTATAATGCTGTTATCCTATAATATTACAATACTGTAGTACTATTATACTATAATACTAATACTATGATACTACAATAATGCGATACTGCAATACTATGATACTACACTACTATAACAATATGATACTATAATACTACAATACTATAATACTATGATACTACTAGACTATAATACTACTACACTATTATACTACCATACTTTAATAGTACTACACTATGATACTACTTTACTATAATACTACAATCCTATGATGCTACTATACTACAATACTTCAATACTATTATACTATAATACTATATTATTACAATATCGTAATAATACTACACTATAATACTACTATACAGTGATATTTCAATGCTACCATATTACTATACTACAATAATATACAACAATACTATTATAATATGATGTTACAGTACTACTATAGTACAATATTACTATACTATGATACTACAATACTACAGTACTACTATACTACAATACTACAATACTACCTGTTTGTCTCTCTCTTCAGTGTCAGAGCTCTCCGTCCGTCTGTCCTCACCTTTGGCAGTGCCCACCATCCTCCCACCTACTGGATCAGTGGAGACAGCTCAGCCAATCAGAACCATGGCAATCATCTTGGAGGGTGGGGGGAGGGAGGAGGGGGGAGGCTGGGAGAGGCACAGCGAGGAGGGGGAGAAAGAGGATGAGGAGGAAGGAGTGGAAGAAGTGGAGGAGGCGGAGGAGCAGGTGGAGGTGACTGACAGATTGATATAAATGGTGGACAGGTCTCCTTACCAAAAGGTGTCTTACCTGTGTGATGTCATCTCTGGGTTTGTCCAGGTGATGGAGCACCACTTCACCAGCAGCTCGCGTAGCCGCAGCAGCTCTGTTACTTCCTGGGACAGTCTCCATGGAAACACCTCGGTGACTACATCCTATGAGCGAGAGAGCTCCATACGCTACAGCGCCCCCCTGGGACAGGGAGAGATGCAGCAGGAGCTGGTGGTGAAAGCCATCAGGGTGAAGAAGAAGAAGAAGAGAAGACAGACAGGTAAGCAGACAGACAGACAGACAGACAGACTGACTGATAGGTAAGCAGACAGACAGACAGACAGTTGTCTCTCTCTCCGTCCATGCAGACAGACAGACAGACAGTCAGACAGGTAAGCTCACAGACAGACAGACAGACAGACAGACAGACAGTTGTCTCTCTCTCTCCGTCTGCAGACAGACAGACAGGCAGACAGACAAGTGAGCAGACAGACAGACAGGTAAGCACACAGACAGACAGATAGACAGACAGACTGACAGGTAAGCACACAGGCAGACAGACAGACAGGTAAGCACACAGACAGAGAGAGAGAGAGAGACAGACAGTTGTCTCTCTCACCATCCGCAGACAGCAGCAGTGGGAATCGTCTCTCGGAGAGCAGCTGTTCAGACTCCATGTTTGTAGTCCAGGATGGCAGCTGTAGCGATGGAGGAAGTGGAACTCCTCTGAGCGATCGAGCCTCCCTCATCGGTCTGGACTTTCAGAGCCAGAACTCTCCAGAACAAAACCAGGACCTGGACTCAGAGGAGGCGAGGCATGGAGGGTCAGACAGAGCTGTGGAGGACGGACGGGAAGTGGAGTCTTCTTCTGCTCAGTGTGGGTTAGTAGCTGAGCAGTCAGTCCTATTTGTTTCCTGCCCCTCCCCTCATCCATCTGTCTCATCCTTGTTTTCTTGTTCCAGTCTGCACCTCCCTCCAGACTCCCTGCTCCTCCACAGTCTGGACAACCAGTTGAACCTAGGAAAGGCCTCGGGTCCAGGTGCAGAGGTCGTCCCCCCAACCCCGGATGTGGACCTGCTGCTGGAGTGCACCTTCTCTTACATGCACAACACGGAGGAGGACGAGGTCCTAGAGCAGCAGCCAATGGAGGAGCAGGAGGACGAGTTTCTGAGCCCTCTGATTGGACCGGAAGAGGAGGAGGAGGAGGTGGGCTGATTCTGGAGTTTCTGTCTTCACTAACTGGGAGCTGCTCTGGACTTAATGTGTTTGTCTGTCTACAGGATGATGACCTGGCGCCTCCTGCTGGTGTGGTGGACCAGATGTTTTATTCCACTGTGTCCAGCCTGAACAAAAAGCCTAGTTTGTCCAGTGATGATGAGGAAGACATCTACTGTCATACTCTGCCCCCCGCTGGCAGCGGGGGGGATGTCCTCAACTGTCCATCCAATCAGATGGAGAAGCCGTCAGACAGACAGATGGACCAGGACGCTCAGGACAGAGATGCACACAAACCTGACCAGGTGAGACACATACACACAGATGAGCCACACACACATGACCAGGTGAGACACATACACACAGATGAGCCACACACACATGAGGTGAGTCTGTCAGCCGGTATGAATATTTTTTATGAGTCTTTTCTCTGTGTAGCTGGCAGAAAGCTGGATGGGATACTCAGGACCAGGATGTGGAATACTGAGTCTGCAGGTGACTGACAGGTGAGTGGTCAGCTGACTCTCAGGTGACTAAAGTTTGATCACTGTGTTTGAGGTATGTGTGACTGACAGGTGGCTGACAGGTGAGCTGTGTGTTTCAGGCATGTCTGGTGCCTGGATTTTAAAGGAGGACTGTTCTGCAGCACTCTGCCTGAAACTGGACTCAATTGGCAGCGCTTTGAAGACAGTGTCCATCAGGTGGCGTTATCACCTTCAGGTGAGCGGCTGACATCACACCCAACAGAGCAGCTGCGGTTCAGTTTTCAATAAGTGGTTTTAATTTGTAGTTTTACTTTGTTAAATTATTATGAGCTTCCTGTTAAAACGCCTGACTAGATCTAAATGTCAAAGCAGGCAGTCGACTGTCAGGTGTACAGGTATTCTAGTATTAGCTGGATGCTAACTGATGCTAACTCCAACAGGTAATCTGCTGTGGAAGGTGGAACAGAAGAGCATGACAGCGTTTGCTTGTGCTAAAGTATCAGTCAAAGGAAAACGTCACTGGTACAAAGCTGTGGAGCAAACAGCCTTCGTGGCTCTGAGCGATGACTCCGCTTGGATCATCAGGACCAACGGAGACCTCTACCTGCAGACAGGTAACTAACAACGTACTGGAGTAAAGAAACCTGATAACAGGCGGGACACACACTACATCAACATCCAGTGTCACAAATAAAACACACACTTAGTGGGTCACTGGTGTGTGTTTGTCTATGTGTGTGTGTGTTTGTGTGTGTGTGTTTTATATACATGAAGGTGGTGACACATTAAAATAAAAACCTGAATAAATGAGAAACATGATGGATGCAGATGGTTCCTCACAGCTGCTCTTCATGGTTCAGTTAATCAGTGAACATCCCTTCATGCTCTGTGGGATGTATAAAACCTGTGAGCAGCTGTGAGGAAACATATCTGTCCTGATGGGAGGGGTCTCTGCAGGATGACAGCGATGTGTTAGACAGCGCTCTCCACCACCATCATCAAAACACCACATGAGGGAATATCTTTGGAAGAATGTGTTCATCCCTCCAGGAAGAGTTCACACACTCGGAGAATCAATGAAGCTGCTCTGGAGGAGGACCAACACATCACTGACGCTTTATCAGCTGTTATTATTATTATTATTATTATATCACTGACACGCTTATGATGATGGGAACTGTAGTTTCAGAACAGGATTATCTCAGAAAAAGAAGAAAGAGTCTGGGGGCTGTGATTGAGAGTTTACCTTGGTCACCAAAACATGCACACTAGTTCACCACAGTCTGCCAGTAAACACATCGGCAGTTTCCTTTATGGTTGTCCTGGATGAGAAAAGCCGCCATGTGAACTTATGTTTTACAAAAAACAATACCTTACATCACTCAAAGGTTTTGTTTCTGAAATGGCAGTATCAGGCTGGAAGGTTTCTGGTTGGTTTAGAAAAATCTGAGTTTTGTATTAGGCAGACATCTGTTATTCAGCCTCAAGTACTCTTAATTTCATACCTCATTAAACCGGTTAAAACAAATGATATGTGTGTGTATGTAGGACTCACTGATCTTTGAAATCACACAGAATATTTTTCATCGTGTTACTCCTCTGCAGCTGTAATGTCTCTGTGTGACCAGCTGGGGGCGTCCTGTTGCTTTCTGTGTTAAACTGAACTTATGGCTGAAGCTTAGCCTACAGGCTCACCTGTACTCTGTTTGGGCAGAAACTTTCTTCCTGTTTGGCTCTTGTGTTTAGACAGAAAGTTATCTGAAGAAATCCAAAGAAAACCTAAGCTGCTGCTGGTTTCCATCCACCGGTGTTGAGTTCACGTCTTAGTTTCCTGTATTAATGTGAGGAAGGTTCCTTAGGGGCTTCAGGGGGACCTGATTTTGGTCCTGGTCTCTGGGCAGTCCCATCAGGCTGTACTTCTGTGTGCTGTTGCCACAGTAACCGGTGTCTGTCTCCATCAGGTCTGAGCGTGGACCGACCCTGTGCTCGCTCAGTGAAGGTGGATTCTCCCTGCGTGTTCAGCCAGGTGTGCGTGAGAGGAGGCGTGGTCTGGGCGCTGAGTGAACACAAAGCTTTGTTCTACAGAGAAGGTCTGAACAGCTACTGCAGCGAAGGCGAGGGCTGGAAGTACGACACCGTCAGGTACTACTACTGCAATACCACTGTCATACTACTGTACTACTACTGTAATACTACTGTAATACTGTAGCAAGGGCGAGGGCTGGAAGTACGACACCGTCAGGTACTACTACTGTAATACTGCATATCTCTCCCTGTCTCTCTCTCTCTGCCTGTCTCTCTGTCTGTCTCTCCCTTAGCGAGGCTCAGGGTCTGGAGCTGATGTGCGTTGCCCTGGGAGACGGCGGTACCGCCTGGGCGCTGGATGCTAATGGTGGTTTGTGGTTCCGGACCGGCATCAGCTCGTTGAGGCCGCAGGGCGACGACGACCACTGGTGGCAGGTAGACAGGAAGTCTTAGTGTTTGGAGTTAGTTCAGGATTGACAGAGTCAACACCTGCGTGTCTCCGCCTCCGTCAGATCAGCATTTCGGACTACGTGGTCTTCGATCAGGGCAGCCTGTTCCAGACGCTACTGCAGGCCACACAGAGTGTTGCCACGGTAACCAGGGCGCCGGTGGAGCGGGTGGTGGCCTTCCTTTCGCAGTACTCACAGTGCCAGCCGAGCCTAGTCAGCGCCAACATCAGCGGCGTCTGGGTGGCCTCGGGACGGAACCAGCTCCACTTGGCCCGGGGGAGCCTCGTGGGTCAGTATGGTCCAGGACGGTACAGGGTACTGGCAGAGTCCACGTCACAGGCCTGTCCTCAGCTTTCACTTTCTCAGCTGTTGTTCGTGTGTTTCTGTTCCCTCAGGAACTTTCTGGCAGAACGTTGTTCCAAGAGGAACTGTTTCAGCCACCAGGTGGACCTTCATCACTTCTTCGGCTGTGCCGCACAGAGAAGGTAGACACACCTGTACACACCCAGAACCTGTGGACAGACTCACCTGTCACTCTTCAGTTATTGATTATAATTCAACACAAGCAGTAAATGTCGCTGTCGTCCCTTCATGAGACAAAAACAAGATCGAACAATCGAACTCTGTGTCTGAGGAAAGAAGCTGATCTGGACTAAGGTGGTACGAAAGCAGGTGATTCTCCTCCCTTCTCTTTGGCGATGATGAGTCTCAGGAACGTGAACCTGTTCACCTGCCGCACTTCAGCTCCACTGATGGCGATGGGGTGGGGGGGGGTCACAGAGGCTCGCACTCTGAGCCTGGAGGAGGTGTCACTGAGTTTCAGTTTTGTGGGGAGGTTGTGTTGAGTGAGCTGAAATCAACAGCACACCTTTACACTGAAGCTGAATCTGGTCTACCTGTGTGTGTTACCTGTGACTCAGGTGCGTTTCTGTGGTTGGCTCAGAGCAGGAAGGATCTGTTCTGTGTTTGGGACCAGGATGGAGAGCTCCGGCCGTCCTCTGTTCCTCTACCACCTGAGGTAAGGACGCCCATCACCTGTCTCTGAGTCTGATCCTTCTGTTGTCTGTCCTCTCTGATGGACTCTTCCTGTGTGCTCAGGTGGAACTGACTCACCTGTCTGCCTGTCGGGATGCTCTGTGGGGTTTGGACACTCATGGGCGGGTCAGTATTCGTACGCTGTCTCCGTCCTGTCCTGTTGGGCTCCACTGGACCCCCCTGGACCTCAGCCAGCTGGGTATGTACATGAGTCATACAGGTGATCAGTGGGTGGAGTCAAACACCACATTATGCGGGGGTGGGCTGGTGGTAATGAGCTGAACTGACACAAACTGAAAAATATCTTTGTTTAATATATTTGTGGGCAGATATCTGAGGAAGGTGTGGTATATTAATGTTCTGCGTCTACACGTTTAATCAGAAAGAAACTTTAATGTCTTTTATTTTGTAAAGCGTTGGCTGGGTCTGAACAGTATGAGTATGCATGACACACGCACACATTACAGCACACACACACACACACACACACACACTCTCAGCTGTGTTTTGTTTCTTCGTCATTTTGACAGGTGCAGGTTGTGTAACAGGTGTGTACTTCAGAGGTCAACACTTTGTGTGTGTGTGTGTGTGTGTGTGTGTGTGTGTGTGTGTAATGTGTGTCATATGCGTGCACGTATCATACTGTAACCTGACTGGTGGGTTAGATCTGTTTTTAGTTCCTCTGCCCTTCTCACTGTCAGAGACCACATGACTGCCTGTCTCTCTGTCTGTCTTGCCTGTCTGTCCGTGATATGAACCTTACCCTCTTCATCACCTGTGTCAATTGTGTAAATTGCATCGTGGATGTCCCAAGATGATGATGAAGATGATGAAGAAGATTATAATGAAGATTATAATGATGTAGATGATGATGAAGATGATGATAATGATGGAGATGATGATGGAGATGATTTCTGCTGACTGTTAACTCCTTCATCGTCTCAGGCTGCAGATCAGATGACACAAACAGATGCTGTGATGGAAGCTGCGTTCGGATTATGTGAAGTCTGCAGCTTGTATGTTTGTAGTGAAGTTGGGTTCAGGGTCAGTTATCATGTAAACACAGTCAGGCTATACTTCATACAACAAAACCAGAGTAAAAGACGACAGACAGCCGCAGTAGCACGTGTTGGGGACTTCAGAGGCCAATGGTCACCATGGTTGGAATTAGTTGATCAGCTGATCTGCTCTTGCGGCACCAGGACTCAGCTAGAACCATAAACTGTCTTTTTTACAATGTTTTAGTTTTATATATATATTATAAAAAATGTTCCAACAGCTCCAACACACAAACACACACATTTAAAAAATGTCAGTTCAGCCTGTTTTCCTTAATGCCCTCTATCATGGCTTTTATCCGCATGTTTGAAAATAAATGTTCTTAAGTCTTAAAGGAAACCATGTTAGGTTCAATGACTGTTTTTAGGGCAGTGCTCCTGGGTTTGGATAAAGATGTCCACTATCAGTGCCTTTAATTCACCTTCATTTGGCCTGTGGAGCTCATCTCAGTCAGATTTGATTCCTCCTGGGTCTGAGGTGGGGCGTTATCTGTAAACCACTCTATGGAGATCTTTCAGTTGTTCTTAAGGTGGTTCTTGGGGTCCCTGGGGATGTTATACAGGTCATGAGGACATTTTAGGGGTGCATGAGGTTGCTAAAACAGTCCTGAGGGGCCTCACATGGCCCAGTGAGGACCTGGTTTTAGAGGTTTTAGAGGATCTCAGGGAAGTTCAAGGGGTCCTTAAAGGGGTTCTAGTTGTCTATGGGGGTGTTTTTTATTCCTGTGGAGGCTCTGTTGGTGCAAAAGGTCGTCTTGGTGATCCACGAGGTTTTAAGGTTTCACATAAACATATAAATGTGGACGTGTGCTCAGGTAAAGTGTCACCTATGTGTTACAGGAAGTGTTCGGCTGGTCAGCGTGAGTTGTGGCAGTCAGAATGTTTGGGCTGTGGACAGTCGAGGAGTCGTTTACTTCAGAGTAGGAACCCAACCTCTGAACCCGAGCATGATGCTGCCAGCCTGGATCCACATCGAACCACCTGCACAGGTAACACTCACTGGATCCACACACAACCACCTGCACAGGTAACACTCACTGGATCCACAGAGAACAACCTGTGTCACTGGTCCAGGTAACTGTGACATCATGTCTCTGCAGCCAATCGGAGTGCAACTGGTCAGTATTCAGACGAGTCCTAACGATCGTCTTCTCTGGGCGTTGGACAACAGAGGAAGTGTCTTCGTCAGGACGGGACTCAGTGATGAGATGCCTGTGGGGACAGACTGGGAGCTGGTGCCAGGTACACACCTGTCTGTCTGATCTGATATGTTGACAGTTGTGTTCTTTGGGCATGATGAGCTGTGTAGTTGTGGACTGACTGTGGGGTTAGGTTGATGTTCATGTGCTCATTTACTTTAATATGTATAATCTAATATGTGTGCTTTATCATGTGTACTTTAATACATGTGCTTGTGTTTATGTATTTGTGTATTTTAGGTTTAGCTGTCAGTCAGCTGGTCCTCAGCCCTCGGACCGTTTGGGTTCGATGTGTAAATGGAGATCTGGCGCGACGTTACGGCATCTCTGATAGAAACCCTGCAGGAGATTACTGGAAAAAGATTCCTGGAAATGCCAACTGGTTAACTGGTAAGATTGTGTTTGTACTGTGTGTGTGTGTGTTAGAAAGAGGACGTGGTCACCACAACATCACCACAATGTCCAGCTTTGTATCTGGTGAGGATGATGAAAATGATTTTGTTCTGGCCAGTGGACAGACGCTCAGGTATGTTAGTGTCTCAGGTGTCTCAGGTGTGTTTCTCTCTCTGCAGTCACTCTGGAGGACGAGCTGTGGGTGGTGACTCCGATTGGTGGATTGTCCCGTCGCCTGACAAAACTCCTCCCACAGGCTCCCTGTAGGCCCGCCCCCACCGGCCCCTCCCTCAGCGGGGACGACGTGGACGACGAATGGGAGCTCATCTGAACTGTGACATCATTGTGATGTCATCACTGTCCGGTGTCGGTCTGTCTGATCTGGATTCAACTGGTGCGATGTTGTGATGTCACAGTGACACCACTTCCTGTTTCCTAACCTCCCTCTGAGTTACAGACAGGAAGTGGGCTGTCACAGCTGGACCGACACTGAGCAGGCAGGTGACATCACTTCCTGTGACATTAATGTGTACAGTTGTGAAACAAGATGGATGCCACAAAGGGAGCCCAGGTGGCTGCTGGGAAATGAACTGAGGCTTTATTTAATATTTTATTTTAACAGGAGGCACTTTAATCTGTGAAGGAACAAACACGCTGCTTCTACGCGGTTCTGACCGGACCAAACTGGCTCTAAATCTTCAAATGGTCAGACAGTTCGAGTTATAATCTGACGAGCTCTGAATCAGCTTATTTACTCCAGTTCAGTTTGGTTCTAACTGGCTCTAAGTCTGTTCGTTAATCCGCCACAGTTCAGGTTTAGATAAGAACATTAAAGGGACATCTCACTGCAGAGAAACGTCTTTACTCCAGTTTCATCTGGTTCAGACTGGTTCAAACTGGTTTCTCAAATTTCAAACTTTCAGACTGGTTTTAATCCATGACGCATCTTAATCTTTTTAACTCCATCCAGAACAGACTGGGTTAAACCTGTTTAAAAGGGTTTAAACTGGGTTAAGCTGAGTTTAACAGCTGTCTGTCTATCTCGCGGTTTCCACGGCAACAGGGATTTTCCTTAAGAACATGTAAAAATGTAAATTTGATAAACATCTGTTTGTGTTTGTTTGTTAGTCGAAGGGAGTTTAACTCTGAAATAAGATTTAAAGCAAAACCTGGACTCTGGATCGGGAGACTGTGATAGACTGTGGTGCACTCTGGGGGGACTGTGGTGGCCACAGTGTGGTTCAGGTCTGAGGTCTGAACTGGATTTATATTAAAACTAAAAACCAACCCGTAACAGTTGTTTACACGTTGTCTCTTGCCTCTAACAGCATCGCCATGGAAACCTGTGTTGATGTCATCCTGCTGTCAGCTGATTGGGTGAATGTTCTGACTAATAAGAATTCAGTGTACACTCACCTGCTGTGTGGTTTGTTTCATTAACTTAATAAACATGTTTAAACACTGAGGTGTGTCAGAGTATTGATCAGGTCATCACCAGGATCAGGACAAAACCCCCCAACTGATTGATCAGTTATCGACTAATAAAAACAGTTTGGAGTCGATTCAGTGAAAACAATCTTTATAGTTTTTAACAATCATTTTACACTTCATACACAGAGGAGCTGTACTCGGATGATCAATATGTTTGAGGATATTTGAAGACACCGACCCTCAGACTGTCAGACGTTTTGTTTTCTGCTTCACTTCAAACCACATCTTTAAAGCAGCAATCACAAACAGACTGAAACGCAGCGAGGTGAACGGTAGAAACCGATTATAGTGATCGTTTACTAAATCAACTAGTCTGCTTACAGTGTTTGCTCTTTTCATATGTGACATCTGGAAAACATTTTTTAAACTACATTAATTCTCCCACGAAGCTTTGCCTCGTGGTAACCAGTTTGCTTCCTGCATGGAGATTCCCATCGTCTCAAAGCTTCTGCTGATACAACGAGACGCAGCAGAAACTCTGCGTTCCTCGGGCAACCTCGTGTGGACTCAAACACTCAGAAACTGTCAGCTGACAGCGACAGAGACAAGAAACCAACGAGGAAAAGCTCCTTAAGACGACCTCACCAGGTGGACCAATGAGACCCAGTCACATGATGAATCATTACTTTATATTCGTGTAATAAATATACAGATGACTTAATGAGAAATAAAGACAAAGAACAAAGATTCAGTTGTAATGATCAGCAGCTTACAGTGATCAGTCTGAAGCGTGATCACTATAAGAGGTTTCCACATGTTAACACATAACCATTTCAGGTTCACATCCATAATCAAACTATCGATCAATAACACTGATCAAATTGAAGCTCCCTCTTTAAAGCTCCCAGGTTTTTTTTTTCGTTAGGGTCCTAAAGTCTGTCAGGTCTTCAGCCTGACCTGATGATTGCAGTATTGATCCAGATCAGTGATCGGGTCTGTTTTCACAGACAGTATTTACATTTTACGTACATCATCAAAACCCTCCAATCACAGTGTTTCCTCCCGGCAGGTGACGTCACTGCCCGCTGTGCGGCTGCAGGAAGTCCGGCAGAGTCTGAATCTGATGCGGCCCTGAACGCGCCAAACACCTGAGCGCCTGCAGCAGCAGGGAGGGGGGGGCCGCGCCGCGCAGCCAGCCGAACACTTCATTTCCCAGCAGGCTTTTCCAGCGCTGCGGCTCGTCCTGTAGGAGGGACAGCGCTGCGGGATTGGGCAGGAACAGCAGCAGGAAGTCAAGGCAGCGCTGCGCGTCGCGTCGTTCCGCCGCGTCGCAGGTGCAGAGTCGCTGCAGCGCCGCGTCCAGGCCGCCGGGCTGCGCGCCGTGAACCAGCAGCAGCAGCAGGCAGTCCGGCCGGGAGAGCTCCACGGACAGCTGCACTGCACTTTTCCCCACGTCCGCTCCGTGCGCGCAGCCGCCGCAGCGGTCCAGGAAGTCCCGCCGCTCGCTCTGCGTGCCGCAGGCTTTCAGAGCGCCCAGCATCGCGGCAAGGATCGACACGCGGCCGTACCGCACCGCCACGCTCAGGTGCGGCGAGCCGCTGCTGCGGCAACGGCAGAAACTGCAGCGCGGCGCCCTGAGCGCGCTCACAGAGTACCTGTTGAGCAGGTAGCGCGCGTAGTCCTGGTGGTCGTGCACGAGCGCGTACAGCAGCGCCTCAGACGGCAGGAAGGCTCGCGACCGTCCGTCCTCCCAGCAGAACACCTCCATACTGCGCATGTCCTCCAGCATCCAGACCGGAAGCTGCTCCCGCACCGCGCAGTAGAAGGAGAAAGACGTCCGCTCACACTGCCGCTGAGACGGAGACGAAGACAGGCAGTCCAGCTGAGAGGACAGCAGCCACGGCATGACCACACCTGGAGACAGCACCGGGTCCAGAGATTCCGGCCTGGAGCTTCTGGTCCAGAGACAGCACTTGGTCTGGAGGATGCAGAGTCCAGCTGGGACAGTTGAAGCAGAGCGGTCCTGGTCCTGGTCCTGAGTCCTTCTCTCAGTCAAACCTCCGTCCTCAGCTCCTCCACACTTTTATAGCTCCCCCCCCCCAGCTCAGATCCATGTGTGGATGCTTGTTTTGAGTGCTGGGTCAGGAGGGGGGTCAGGAGGCTCAAGTGTCTCACATAGCGAACATAGCGGCCTTCAGCCTGCAGATTATATAATAAACTGTTTTTGATTATTGATTATTAAGACTGTCGAGTGAGATCACAGGCATGTTTTTAATAAAAGAAAAAAAGATTTAAAAACCCTTTGGTGCATTAAAGAAAACTCACTGTGTGTGAATGTGTGTTATCTGTGAATGTGAATATGTGTTGTGTGTGTGTTTCTATGTGAATGTGTGTGTGGTCTTGAGTATCATTTCATGTTTCGCTCAGTTGATTTTTGTTTCATGTTCCTGTTTATAATGTCTGATCATTGGAAGCATTACAGTTTGTTATAAAGCCTTTGTTACATGATTATACCTGATAACCAGATCAATAAATCGAATATATTAATGTTCACATGAATGTCTCTGTTACACAGTTCAACCTTCATCATCATAGTCGTCATCATCAGGAAGAGGAAATGAACTAACATGCTGTCAGAGTAAAAGAATGATGAGGAGCTCCTCCTGCTGTTTACTAACTGTAACTGCACCACAGGTGATCCACCTGCCTGACGTCCAGTCCGCTCTGCTCAGACAGATTGCAGCCGACACGCCGACACCTGGAGGGTTCAAAGTCCTGCAGGGACCGCAGCTTAACACACAGGAATACAGACGGAGTGTCTGTACACGATGACATCACAGATGACTGTCTGTACACACTGACATCACACAGGATGTCAGTACACGGTGACATCACACAGGAATATTTTTATACACGTTTAAGACACCTTGAGGTCTGTAAATCTAAATTAAAATGCATAAAATAAATAAATGAATACTGCGGCATATTTCTTGTAGTTTGAACTCATGTTTGTCTGAACAGTAGTTTGGGTGTGTACCTGTCCAGGTGCTGCAGGTGGTCAATGAGGTAAATGTTTGTTGTGCTGGAAACACTTGAGCTTTTTTATTGGTCCAATTTAATCAATAAAGGTGTGACAAATGCTTTATCTGTAATCATTAAACATAAAGTGTTTCTTTGTTTACAGTATTTGTTATATACGTAACTGATTCCGGAAGTGTTCCAGTTATTGATAATAAAAATGATCACACTCACGTTATTCATCAAACTTTACCCAACATAAAAGTGCGTTCTTCCAATAGAGGGAACATTTCAAACAATTGATTGATTGACATCAGTTGTGACGATGTGATGGCATGCGCACATACACACACACACATACACACACACACACATACACACACACACACTCACTCTCCTCCTCGATCGATCAGCCTCAGAGTGTCTGATCTCTGATCAGTTTAACTTCGGCTCTGATCGATAGTTCAGCTCGTGTCGGTGTCGGTCTGGTTTGATCTGGTTCCTTCTGGTTCTGCCTGCTTGTTCAGGAACTTTGTGTCTGTTAGCATCTTCCTGTCGGAGCTCATTTAGCTTCAGTTAGCTTCAGTTAGCTTCATCACCGGATCATCCCCCCGCAGAGTCGGACTTTCAGCCTGAAAACTCCTGCTGCTCTCCGGACAGAACTCTTAGCTTAGCTCCGAGGCTAGTTAGCCGGCTCTGTTAGCAAGAAGCTAAGCTAACTAGCAGCTAGCAGTCGGTCATGCCGGCGATGCTGGAGAGGAACCCGGAGGCTCCGGGGAAGAGGAGAGGCAGAGCCCCGGCGGGCGGTGGCAGCAGCGGCCCCGCAGCAGCAGCTAACCCCGGCGGAAAGAGCGTGTCCGGTAATGGAAGCAGCTGCTGGGAAGAAGGAAGTTCAGGCTCCAGCAGCGACGAGGAGCATGGTGGGTAGCCTCGGACGCTGGAGCACCGGGAGTACCGGGACTGCTGTAATACTGTGCTGCTGTTTGTACCGGCTCTCAGTGCTGCTGTGTGTGTGCAGGTGGAGGAGGGATGCGGGTCGGGCTGCAGTACCAGGCCGTGGTTCCGGACTTTGACCCCGGTAAGATCCGAAACCAGCCGCTGGATGAGGAGAGGTAGCCTCGAACAACAGGAGCGTTAAAGTACAGCAGACATCGGACTGGTCCAGTTACTGTGTAGTACTACAAATATACTATAGTACTGTGTAGTACTGTGTCGTCCTAATACACTACAAATATACAGGCCTTTTATATACTACACTTTATATATTCAAAAATACTATATGCTGTCTAGCACTATTTTGTACTGCATACACTGCAGAAATACTATAGTAATATGTAATACTATATAGTACTATATACATTACACATAGTAATATGTAGTCATTAGTACTATATAGTACTAATAGTCTACAAACACAACAACACACTGCAAAAATACTATATTACTATATAGTACTATATACAGTACAAATATACTATAGTACTTTGGAGTACTATATACAATACTGTTTATACAACGCACAATATGCTACAGTACTATGTATTACTGTGTAGATTATATATAGATTATTATATTATAGATTATATCACTGTGTGTGTGTGTGTGTGTGTGTGAGATCAGAGGTGGCCCAGGCAGCTCAGCTCAGAGAAAACCTCGGCATGTTAGTGTGGATCCCCAGCAGCTGTCTGAACCAGACTCAGTGTAAGAACAACATCAACAACAACAATCTGAAACATGTTTGGTGTTTAACGTGTTCACATGAATCTGATGTTTGTATTCTGACATGTTTATTTAGAAGTTTTACATGTTTACTGTGTATTTCCTGTTGCAGTGGACGAGTACATTGCCATTGCCAAAGAGAAACATGGCTACAACATGGAGCAGGTAAAGTCTGCATCAGGCAGAGCTGAGATTTGACAGGGTGAGTCCTCCGTGGTGCTGACTGATGTTTCTCTGCAGGCTCTGGGGATGCTCTTCTGGCACAAACACAACATTGAGAAGTCTCTGGCCGACCTGCCCAACTTCACGCCGTTTCCTGATGAGTGGACAGTGGAGGACAGAGTCCTGTTCGAACAGGCCTTCAGCTTCCACGGGAAGAGCTTCCACCGCATCCAGCAGATGGTGCGTTCACTAAAACTCGTTCATGTCCATCACAGTGAGCCACGCAGAGTGAACTGCTGTAAATGCTCACCTGTCTCTCTGGCTGCAGCTACCTGACAAGTCCATGGCCAGTCTGGTTCGGTTTTATTACTCCTGGAAGAAAAGTCGCAGTAAAACAAGTCTGATGGACCGACAGACACGGAAACATAAGAGAGAGAGAGGCGACAGGTGAGCTACAACCTGCACAAGTCACACAGGTAACACTACAGGTGACAGGTAATACTACATGTGAAGCAGGTAACACTACAGGTGAAATGACAGGTGTGAACCTCCTCAGGTGAATTCTGTATGTTGAAATTTGTGAGTTCTGTGATGTTATTGGTGGATTTTAATAAACAGTGACGAGGAAGTTGAGGACGCAAACATGAATCCTCCCAGTGACTCAGAGTTCGACCCCAATAAAGACAACAAGAAGGAGGTAAACTGTTTACTGTTTAACTGTTTACTGACTGTTTACTCTTTACTGACTGTTTACTGTTTGTTTGCTGTTTACTCTTTACTGACTGTTTACTGTTTGTTTGCTGACTGATTCAGGTGAGTTCTGGATCAGAGAGGTCAGAGGTCAAA
>JAKKUS010000345.1:0-16037 GCA_023238725.1 Scortum barcoo
ATGATCAGAAGCAGCGTGGCCACCCAGGCCGACAAGCACCTGACTGAGAGCGAGAGGAGAAAGGTGGCGCGCTCCATGTGCCACGACCCAGACACGGCCGAGAAGTTTTACGTGGCCCTCCCCGAAAGAGACCAGGCCTTTGAGACACGTGAGCTCAGGATGAAAGCCCTGAGGCTGGAGGATGAAGCTGGCAGAGCTCCCCCTGATCTGCCCACGGACGAGTCATGCTGCTCCACGCCTTACACGTCCAGCTGGGAGGCGGAGGAGGAGGACGTCCAGGAGAGGAGGAGGGAGGTGGAGGAGGAGAGGGAGGATGGGGAGGAGGAGGAGGAGGCGCCCCCCCCGGTCCACGACGACGAGGAGCCCGGCTCGAGCTCATTGCTGTGCCCCAGAGAGCTCCGGGGGTGACGCTGGAGAGGATTAAGCCGAATAAATAAAAATCAATAAACGTCAGCTTATTCTTATTAATCTCTTTCCCCAATAAATGTCAATAAATTATTGAAAACTTATTCATTGTGGTGCTCCTTATTTGATGCAGAAAGCCAGGTTGATAGGAGCAATTTGGAGCCTAAGGAAATACAAATCAATAAATTAAATTATTTAAAAAATAAAATGTTAGGGTTAGGGTTAGGGGTAGGGATAGAGGAGAGAGGACAGCGGAGGTCCAGGACAGGTCTCTCTCTCCCTCAGCAGGCGCAGCAGGACCGTGAGGAGGTATTTTATTTCCGCCCCCCCTGCATGTCATTGAACACCACATCCCCATCATCCCGCGGCGAGACAGTAAGGGTGCCGGCTAAACAGGTGAGCGAGAGCGCGGAGCAGCAAGACCACGAGGAGGCTTTTTCCCAGCGGGGATGGCAACGGAGAAGCCGTTAGTGCCCTGCTGCTTGGGCCGTTTGGTTTTACGCCGATGCCCGGCTCAGAGGCAGAGTGCTAGCTTGAATCACGAGTGAAAGGGAGGAGGAGTGTGTGTCTCATTATAAAATGACTTATTTACTTTATCATATATCATAAAATGATGTTAAAATTATACTACTTGGACTACCAGGGGCACGAAAATTATGTTAAAAATAATCTAAGTGTTTCAACTTCAATTCTCATGCCCCTGGTACTCTGCCCGAGATCCAGGGATCACCATGTTTTGTCACACACCCTCTAGGGTGAGAGTGCCACTCTCCCTGGGCATTTTAAAGTGATGGGGAGCCTGGTTAAAAGCTCCAGGAACACATACACACAGACTCACACAGCATTTTCATCACTGCAAAGCTTCATCCCATCTCTTCATCCAGCAAAGGCTCACTCTAGCTGGGTACATTTTCATCACTGTGCAGCCTCCTGTGTCATGGAAGTGCACCCACACAGACTCACACAGCTTCATCCCAGCAAAGGCTCACTCTAGCTGGGTACATTTTCATTTTCATCACCCCACACAGACTCACAGCTGTGCAGCCTCCTGTGTCATGGAAGTGCACCCACACAGACTCACACAGCTTCATCCCAGCAAAGGCTCACTCTAGCTGGGTACATTTTCATCACTGTGCAGCCTCCTGTGTCATGGAAGTGCACCCACACAGACTCACACAGCACAGCAGCTTCATCCCAGCAAAGGCTCACTCTAGCTGGGTACATTTTCATCACTGTGCAGCCTCCTGTGTCATGGAAGTGCACCCACAGACTCAGAAGTGCACCCACACACCCACACAGACTCACAGAGCTCACACAGCTTCATCCCAGCATCCTGTGTCAAAGTGCACCCACACAGGCTCACCCCAGCAAAGGCTCTAGCTGGGTACATTTTCATCACTGTGCAGCCTCCTGTGTGTGTCATGGAAGTGCACCCACACAGACTCACACAGCTTCATCCAAAGGCTCAGCAAAGGCTCACTCTAGCTGGGTTACATTTTCATCACTGTGCAGCCTCCTGTGTCATGGAAGTGCACCCACACAGACTCACACAGCTTCATCCACTGCAGCATCCCAGCAAAGGCTCACTCTAGCTGGTTACATTTTCATCACTGTGCAGCCTCCTGTGTCATGGAAGTGCACCCACACAGACTCACACAGCTTCATCCCAGCAAAGGCTCACTCTAGCTGGGTTGTGTCACATTTTCATCACTGTGCAGCCTCCTGTGTCATGGAAGTGCACCCACACAGACTCACACAGCTTCATCCCAGCAAAGGCTCACTCTAGCTGGGTTTTCAGCATTTTCATCACTGTGCAGCCTCCTGTGTCATGGAAGTGCACCCACACAGACTCACACAGCTTCATCCCAGCAAAGGCTCACTCTAGCTGGTTACATTTTCATCACTGTGCAGCCTCCTGTGTCATGGAAGTGCACCCACACAGACTCACACAGCTTCATCCCAGCAAAGGCTCACTCACACATCTTCAGCATGGAAGGCAAAGGCCCACACAGACTCTAGCTGGGTTGCACATTTTCATCACTGTGCAGCCTCCTGTGTCATGGAAGTGCACCCACACAGACTCACACAGCTTCATCCCAGCAAAGGCTCACTCTAGCTGGGTTTTCACATTTTCATCACTGTGCAGCCTCCTGTGTCATGGAAGTGCACCCACACAGACTCACACAGCTTCATGGAAGTGCAGTTGGTACACACAGCTTCATCCCAGCAAAGGCTCACTCTAGCTGGGTTACATTTTCATCACTGTGCAGCCTCCTGTGTCATGGAAGTGCACCCACACAGACTCACACAGCTTCATCCCCAGCAAAGGCTCACTCTAGCTGGGTTACATTTTCATCAGCAAAGGCTCACTGTGCAGCCTCCTGTGTCATGGAAGTGCACCCACACAGACTCACACAGCCATCCCAGCAAAGGCACCCACACAGATCATCCCAGCAGCCTCCCTGTGTACATTTGCACCACCCACAAGTCTAGCTTCATCCCAGCAAAGGCTCACTCTAGCTGGTTACATTTTCATCACTGTGCAGCCTCCTGTGTGTCATGGAAGTGCACCCACACAGACTCACACAGCCATCCAGCAAGTGCACACAGCACTTCATCCCAGCAAAGGCTCACTCTAGCTGGTTACACATTTTCATCACTGTGCAGCCTCCTGTGTCATGGAAGTGCACCCACACAGACTCACACAGCTTCATCCCAGCAAAGGCTCACTCTAGCTGGTTACACCGCATTTTCATCACTGTGCAGCCTCCTGTGTCATGGAAGTGCACCCACACAGACTCACACAGCTTCATCCCAGCAAAGGCTCACTCTAGCTGGGTTACATTTTCATCACTGTGCAGCCTCCTGTGTCATGGAAGTGCACCCACACAGACTCACACAGCTTCATCCCAGCAAAGGCTCACTCTAGCTGGGTTTTCATCACTGCAGCCTCCTGTGTCATGGAAGTGCATTTTCATCACTGTGCAGCCTCCTGTGTCATGGAAGTGCACCCACACAGACTCACACAGCTTCATCCCAGCAAAGGCTCACTCTAGCTGGTTACATTTTCATCACTGTGCAGCCTCCTGTGTCATGGAAGTGCACCCACACAGACTCACACAGCTTCATCCCAGCAAAGGCTCACTCTAGCTGGGTACATTTTCATCACTGTGCAGCCTCCTGTGTCATGGAAGTGCACCCACACAGACTCACACAGCTTCATCCCAGCAAAGGCTCACTCTAGCTGGGAGCATTACATTTTCATCACTGTGCAGCCTCCTGTGTCATGGAAGTGCACCCACACAGACTCACACAGCTTCATCCCAGCAAAGGCTCACTCTAGCTGGGTTACCACTGCACATTTTCATCACTGTGCAGCCTCCTGTGTCATGGAAGTGCACCCACACAGACTCACACAGCTTCATCCCAGCAAAGGCTCACTCTAGCTGGGTTACATTTTCATCACTGTGCAGCCTCCTGTGTCATGGAAGTGCACCCACACAGACTCACACAGCTTCATCCCAGCAAAGGCTCACTCTAGCTGGGTACATTTTCATCACTGTGCAGCCTCCTGTGTCATGGAAGTGCACCCACACAGACTCACACAGCTTCATCCCAGCAAAGGCTCACTCTAGCTGGGTTACATTTTCATCACTGTGCAGCCTCCTGTGTCATGGAAGTGCACCCACACAGACTCACACAGCTTCATCCCAGCAAAGGCTCACTCTAGCTGGGACAGTTTCACAGGTTTTGACATTTTCATCACTGTGCAGCCTCCTGTGTCATGGAAGTGCACCCACACAGACTCACACAGCTTCATCCCAGCAAAGGCTCACTCTAGCTGGGTACATTTTCATCACTGTGCAGCCTCCTGTGTCATGGAAGTGCACCCACACAGACTCACACAGCTTCATCCCAGCAAAGGCTCACTCTAGCTGGGCACACAGCTACATTTTCATCACTGTGCAGCCTCCTGTGTCATGGAAGTGCACCCACACAGACTCACACACAGCTTCATCCCAGCAAAGGCTCACACTCACTCTGTGCTAGCTGGGACATTTTCATCACTGTGCAGCCTCCTGTGTCATGGAAGTGCACCCACACAGACTCACACAGCTTCATCCCAGCAAAGGCTCACTCTAGCTGGGTTACATTTTCATCACTGTGCAGCCTCCTGTGTCATGGAAGTGCACCCACACAGACTCACACAGCTTCATCCCAGCAAAGGCTCACTCTAGCTGGGTTAGCATTTTCATCACTGTGCAGCCTCCTGTGTCATGGAAGTGCACCCACACAGACTCACACAGCTTCATCCCAGCAAAGGCTCACTCTAGCTGGTTGAGCATTTTCATCACTGTGCAGCCTCCTGTGTCATGGAAGTGCACCCACACAGACTCACACAGCTTCATCCCAGCAAAGGCTCACTCTAGCTGGGTTACATTTTCATCACTGTGCAGCCTCCTGTGTCATGGAAGTGCACCCACACAGACTCACACAGCTTCATCCCAGCAAAGGCTCACTCTAGCTGGTTACATTTTCATCACTGTGCAGCCTCCTGTGTCATGGAAGTGCACCCACACAGACTCACACAGCTTCATCCCAGCAAAGGCTCACTCTAGCTGGTTGAGCATTTTCATCACTGTGCAGCCTCCTGTGTCATGGAAGTGCACCCACACAGACTCACACAGCTTCATCCCAGCAAAGGCTCACTCTAGCTGGGTACATTTTCATCACTGTGCAGCCTCCTGTGTCATGGAAGTGCACCCACACAGACTCACACAGCTTCATCCCAGCAAAGGCTCACTCTAGCTGGGTACATTTTCATCACTGTGCAGCCTCCTGTGTCATGGAAGTGCACCCACACAGACTCACACAGCTTCATCCCAGCAAAGGCTCACTCTAGCTGGTTACATTGAGCACATTTTCATCACTGCATTTTCATCACTGTGCAGCCTCCTGTGTCATGGAAGTGCACCCACACAGACTCACACAGCTTCATCCCAGCAAAGGCTCACTCTAGCTGGTTACATTTTCATCACTGTGCAGCCTCCTGTGTCATGGAAGTGCACCCACACAGACTCACACAGCTTCATCCCAGCAAAGGCTCACTCTAGCTGGGAGCACATTTTCATCACTGTGCAGCCTCCTGTGTCATGGAAGTGCACCCACACAGACTCACACAGCTTCATCCCAGCAAAGGCTCACTCTAGCTGGTTAGCATTTTCATCACTGTGCAGCCTCCTGTGTCATGGAAGTGCACCCACACAGACTCACACAGCTTCATCCCAGCTTCATCCCAGCAAAGGCTCACTCTAGCTGGGTACATTTTGGAGAGCACCCACCCTCCAGGCACCATGCCCAGGAACCTGCCTCACCATCCCAGAACTCATGCGGACCCACACTTAAGCACCCCTCCTCGGACTACACATCATAATCCCAGCCGCAAGCCTTTCGTGCCCCTGGTACTCCATTTCAGGCTTCGTGCCCCTGGTACTCCATTTCAGGCCTTCAGGCCCCTGGTACTCCATTTCAGGCCTTCCCCTGGTATTCTATTTCGGCCCCTGGTACTCCATTTCAGGCTTCAGGCCCCTGGTACTCCATTTCAGGCTTCGGGCCCCTGGTACTCCATTTCAAGCTTCGGGCCCCTGGTACTCTCCCTGAGGTCCAGGGATCACAATGTTGGGTCACACAGCCTCTAGGGAGAGAGTGCCACTCTCCCTGGGCATTTTAAAGTGATGGGGAGCCTGGTTAAAAGCTCCAGCCACACATACGCACACAGTCACACAGCATCACCCCAGCAAAGGCTCACTCTAGCTGGTTACATTTTCATCACTGTGCAGCCTCCTGTGTCATGGAAGTCCACCCACACAGACTCACACAGCTTCACCCCAGCAAAGGCTCACTCTAGCTGGGAGCATTTTCGCCACTGTGCAGCCCCGTAAAAAGTCTCACATCCAGGGAAAGACAGCCTCTGGCTCAGGCTTCACGCCCCTGGTACTCTGCCTGAGATCCGGATGTCTTTCCCTGCCATGTTTACCCCGCCACTACGGGGGCCGTAGTTCCACCTATCATTTTTAAAGCTCCACGGGGTCTGCCTCCCCTTTTGAATTGTGCGGGCGTTAGAGTTCAGGTCCGTGTTTCAATATGGGTCGGGTGACAAAGGGAACGGGCGCCTGCGACTGCCCCAGCCGACCCTCAGACAGCCGCAAGCCGAGTGATCCATCAGTAAGATTTGACTCATTTTGTTTAAATTTGTTGCTCGAGCGACAAAGGGTTTAATAAGAAAGACAAAGTAACCCCCGGGCGCTCCATCCCGCTAAGCCCCAGAGCTGGGGACAGAGCAGGGGAGGAGACATTGAACCCCCCGCCTCCGGGAGGAGAGAGAGAGTTGGGTACCATGGTGGCGCGCTGGAGGACGACCAGGCGAGAGACCGCCGCACCGCGCTTCTGTTAAGGTTCCGAGTGGCCCTTCCCCACCGCCTGCCTCGTGGAGCGCCGACGCTCAAGCTTCTCCTCAAGTCCAGCCCTCAGAGAGCAGGCCCTGGCGCGAGGGGCGCAGGACGCGGTGGGAGAAGGGACCAGCGGAGCGCCTTCAGCCTGGGGAGCCATGTGTGTTTCTGAAAGGGAGACACCAGCCAGGAGGGCGAGGGGAGAGCCTGCGGGAGGGAGAGAGCAAGTCCTACACCCCCTCCAGTGAAAGGGGGCCGAAGGCCGGAGCTCACTCCTCCGCTTAGCGCCCATGACGGGCGACCAGGACCGATGAGACCCTGTCAGACATTCGAAAGAGAGGCGTCGCCACACGAGGGCCAGCGATGGGATCACAGTTTTGCTTGCTACCGGCCCGAGGTTATCTAGAGTCACCAGGCCGGACGGCGCCCGAGAGGCACCCGCATGGGCTTTGGATCTGATAAATCGCGCGCATCCCCGAAAGTCAGCGCTCGTTAGGCATATATCAGCTCTGATCACGGGGGGCGGCGGGCGTTCAGCCTGGGGAGCCATGTGTGTTTCTGAAAGGAGACACCAGCCAGGAGGCGACGGGAGAGCCTGCGGGAGGAGAGAGCAAGTCCCACCCCCTCCAGTGAAAGGGGGCCGAAGGCGAGGCTCACTCCTCCGCTTGGCGCTACCGCTGACGGCGACCAGGACCGATGAGACCCTCGTCAGACATTCGAAAGAGACGCCGCCGCCACGAGGGCCAGCGATGGGATGGGATCACAGTTTTGTTTTGCTGTACCGGCCCGAGGTTATCTAGAGTCACCAAAGCGGACGGGCGCCCGAGAGGCACCCCGCATGGGCTTTGGATCTGATAAATGCGCAAAATCTTGCGCATCCCCGAAAGTCAGCGCTTCGTTGGCATATATCAGCTCTGATCACGGGGGCCGGCGGAGCGCTTCAGCCTGGGGAGCCATGTGTGTTTCTGAAAGGGAGACACCAGCCAGGAGGCGACGGGAGAGCCTGCGGGAGGGAGAGAGCAAGTCCTCACACCCCCTCCAGTGAAAGGGGGCCAAGGTCCGAGCTCACTCCGCTCCGCTTGCATGCTACGCATGGACGACGGCGACCAGGACCGATGCGAGACCCTCGTCCAGACATTCGAAAGAGACGCCGCCGCCACGAGGGCCAGCGATGGGATCAAAGTTTTGCTGTACCGCCCGGTTATCTAGAGTCACCAAAGCGGACGGGCGTCCCCGAGAGGCACCCGCATGGGCTTTGGATCTGATAAATCGCGCGCATCCCCGAAAGTCAGCGCTCGTTGGCATATATCAGCTCTGATCACGGGGGCCGGCGGTGGTGAGCCACTGAGAACAGAGGACTCACTATAGGGTTTGAGAAACATCATGCTCACAGGAAGACCCGCCAGCGTAGGCAGAGAGCTGCCACCCCCAAGAATGGGAAGGAGCAACTGCCACCCCGCGACAGAATCCGTCGGAGGACAGCTGGGACAGACGGGCGTCTTGGTCTCGCTACCAAGCGGCCGGCCCGGGAGGAACGCGGACCTCCCTCCGCGCATGCCCTCCCGGCCATAGAGGCGGACCCGCAGGCCGGAGGAACCGTCCTCACCGTGGTAACACCGGCGCAGGCCGGCCGGTGGGGCCCTCCGATGGTGGGTCACGAATGCCAATCGGTCATTGGGTTGATAAAATTGTGTGTAAATCCTCCATCGGGGGCTACCACCCTGCATCATTACACCCAATATGCTCTCTGAGTGACGGCCAACAATGTCTGACACTCCCCGGTGCTTCTGTCTCGAGCGCTGGAAAAGCGCTTGCTCGAAAAGTGCGGAAAATCCTCCATCGGGGCTACCACCCTGCATAATTACACCCAAAATGCTCTCTGAGTGACGGCCAACAATGTCTGACACTCCCCCGGTGCTTCTGTCTCGAGCGCTGGAAAAGCGCTAAAAGTGCGGAAAATCCTCCATCGGGGGCTACCACCCTGCATAATTACACCCAAAATGCTCTCTGAGTGACGGCCAACAATGTCTGACACTCCCCGGTGCTTGTCTAAGCTTCTGTCTCGAAAGCGCTGGAAAAGCGCTAAAAGTGCGGAAAATCCTCCATCAGGGGCTACCACCCTGCATAATTACACCCAAAATGCTCTCTGAGTGACGGCCAACAATGTCTGACACTCCCCGGTGCTTCTGTCTCGAAAGCGCTGGAAAAGCGCTAAAAGTGCGGAAAATCTTCCATCGGGGCTACCACCCTGCATAATTACACCCAAAATGCTCTCTGAGTGACGGCCAACAATGTCTGACACTCCCCTGGTGCTTCTGTCTCGAGCGCTGGAAAAGCGCTAAAAGTGTGGAAAATCCACCATCGGGGCCCAGGTACCCCGCAGCAGTGGGTCCATTACGTACCAGTCCTCTCCTCTGGAGGCATGCTCTAGCTGGGCTACAGCTCTCCCCTCAGCCGCATACAGCGTGGACCTTACCTCCATCAGGGCTCCACACATCCATAAGCGTGTGGCAGGCCTCAGCTCTCCCCTCAGCGGGCTACAGCATGGCTCCATCCTGGAGAAATTTCACCAAGTGTGTATGAACCAGTATCAGGGGGCCAGGTACACCCACAATGTTAGCCCATTTGCACCATACTATTCCTGGGCAACAAGACCTGACCACCATTCTGGAGGTCTATGTTCTTAAAAACTGGGTTTCTGAAATCGTGCGAAGGGTAGTTTACAAAACCAGTAAAAAGTGGTAGGCACCGGAGAAGGCAAGTGTAAGTGCTACAGTACTAATGGCTTATGTGCCTTCTCTCCGTTTGAAACACTTAGAAAAATTTCACTTGTAACTGTCTTTAGGGGACCAGGGGCACGAAGCCTGAAATGGAGTACCAGAGGCACGAAGCCTGGAATAGAGTACCAGAGGCCTGAAACTTGAAATAGAATACCAGGGGCACGAAGACTGAAATGGAGTACCAGGGGCACGAAGACTGAAATGAAATGGAGTACCAGGGGCACGAAAGGCTTGCGGCTGGGATTATGGTGTGTAGTCCGAGGAGGGGTGCTTAAGTTTGGGTCCACAGGTTCAGATGGTGAGGCAGGTTCCTGGGCATGGTGCCTGGAGGGTGGATACTCTCCATAATGTACACAGCTAGAGTGAGCCTTTGCTGGGGTGAAGCTGTGTAACTGTGTGCCTGGAGCCTTATTATCTATTCTTTTTTTTTTTTTTTTTTTTAATCCGGCTACCCCAGAAGAGTGTGAGTTTGTGGACAGAGGATTTGGCTTTTGCCCCCTGGCTGTTTTTTTGTGGTCTTGGATCTCCATCCAGTGGCGTGATTTTGTAACTGCAGCTCCATGGCCTGGCCTGGAAGAAATCCAGGGCTGGATGCTGAGTGTTTGTCCCTCTCTCAGTGCCACTGTGTGAGGTGGTGGTGGGGCTACACCAGGAAACCTTGGCATCCAGCTAAAGCCTGGGGCCAGGAATAGCTCCAGGGCTTCATGCCAATAAAATGGATGGACGTCCTGGTGTCTTCCAAATCCCTGTCTATCAGATGAGAATCTGGAATCGGAATGCATTCTATAACATCTTCCAAATGTCCATCTTTTAGAGAAGAACCTGGAAGTGCCGTAGATTGAAATTTGGACCTGAAAACCGGATCGAAGGTGGCCTGTTTCTGGGTAGAGTCTGTGTCTTTCTCCCTAGAGCTGGAGCTCCATGAGAGACACTCTCTCCCCAGAGGCTGTGTGTGTGTGTGTGTGTGTGTGTGTGTGTGTGTGTGTGTGTGTCTGTCTCTCGCTACCTGGATGTGGGCGTGTGGTTTCACGAGGAGGCATTCCGGTGATGGGCTCCGCCTCTCTTGTTGCTACGGGGACCTATTTAAGGGGCAGGTGGATTCAGACAATCGATGGTCGGAGTAGAAGGAGGACACGTTGAGCTGAACTATGCAGAAAATATGCGGAGTGTGCTCCGGCACATACAGTAATTTGCATCAGCACCTGAAGCTCAGTCACACCATTCCCAACCAGGAGGAGTTTTTGCTCCTGGTGAGATATGGGAACGCACGGTAAGCTAGGCATTTAATTGGGGGAAACTGGGGCTGTGTGAAATGAAATGGAGTGTGATTTGGCCCCAAACGGTAATGCATGGTCTAACTCTTCTCCCACCACAGGACGACCGATCCGTTGGATTGCCCCACATGTGGGAAGAAAATGTTGGCCCGGCTGGACAAACATCTCGCGGAGACGCATGGCTTGGCAACCTTGGAGGAACGAGAGCCCCTCATCACGCATGCCAAGAGGCTGGCCATCGCCAGAGAATTCGCTTGGCTGCGGGCTCAAGCAATCCCCAGGACCCGCTGGTGTCCACTCTCGGGCTGTGCAGCGCAGACGATGAGCCTTTGGAGCAGCTCCCAGCAGAGGAGTCCCCAGGGTGTTCCAGTTCCACGCCCGTCCCCCCAGCAGCGGCGGCGGGCGGCGGCGGCGGCGGAGCTCGACAGCCTCGGGCCCCGCGTGCCACCAGTGCCGATGTGTGGAGCTGGAGAGGGAGGGTGGAGGCGCTGGAGCGCTGGAGGCTGTCCCAGAGTGTGGCGGTGGGCACGGCCGCATGGCGCAGCTGCAGCGCACGCCACCGTCCCACGGAGAAGGGGGAGCACGTGGTTAAGTCCAAGAAGGGAGCGCTATGTACGGTAGGTTAGGCCATTACATGGAGGCTGTGCCTGGAGAGGAGCAATTAACGCCGCAATTAACACTTTCTTCCATTTCCCCCTGGAGAAAAAGTCATCCAGGACTTCGGTAAGTTCCGGCTGGGGTCGCGTACCGGGAGGAGGGACATTGACAACGCCCAACAGGCCGCGACTCACTGCCTGCGCTACTGCCAGTACATGGCAGAGGGACTCCCAGAGACCTCCACCTCGGCTGACCTGAGGTTTCTGGTACATATGGACAAGTTGCGACGGTGAGTGCACATAATTTATCCAGCTGCTGTGTATTTTTATTTTTATTTATTTTATTATTATTTTTTTTAAATATATTATGATTACTTCCTGCAATTACCTCAGGTTTTAAGCTCTCTTCTCTGCTGACAGCTATCCAACGTTCCTGAAAGAAAAAGGTTACATGCCCACCACAATCAAGAACATGATGATTAACGTCCACGCAGCTCTACAAACATATTGACCACTCCTTCCAGCAGTGCAGCAGGCTGACGGGCGCCGACATTAATCGGGTCGTGTATGAGGTGAAGAGGCTGAAGGCGGAGGTCTACAGGGACGTGGTTGTCCATCACCAAAAAGTCAGGCGCAGGAAAAGCAGGAACCAGCTCGATTCCGGCCCAAGAACTGGCTTTCCTGGCCGCTGCAAAGAGGAGAGTCCCGCAGCTTTTCCACGACCTGTCCACCAGCAGCACCGGCGGCACCACCACCACCACCCAAAATGAACATGCCAAACTGATCGGGTACATTATGGGCTACCTGTGCGTAATCAGCGGACACAGGGCAGTAGTGCTGACAAATATGCTTGTGGACCATGGACGTGTGTTCGCCGCCGACAGCTGGAGGGACGGCAGGAGGTTTCAGATCCTGGTGGACGAGCACAAGACCGTGAAATCCTTCGGCCAGGCATCGCTGGTCCTCAACGCCAGGGAGTTTGACTGGGTGAAGCGGCTGGCCGAGGGGAAGTGCTGTCCCCCCGGGAGAGAGGGCAATAACGTGTTCCACACGGTGCTGGGCGGACCGATAATGAAGCCCAACAGCTTCCTCCACATGGCCTGGGTGGACGCCGGGTGCAGGGGAACGGTCAACTTCGCGATGATCCGAAGCAGCGTGGCCACTCAGGCCGACAAGCACCTGACGGAGAGCGAGAGGAGGAAGGTGGCGCGCTCCATGTGCCACGACCCAGAGACCGCCGAGAAGTTCTACGTGGCCCTCCCCGAAAGAGACCAGGCGTTCCAGACACGTAAGCTCAGGATGAAGGCCCTGAGGCTGGAGGACGAGACTGCCAAGGCCCCTCCTGATCTGCCCACGGACGAGTCGTGCTGCTCCACGCCTTCAACGTCCAGCGAGGAGGAGGACCCGCCGGTCCACGACGAGGCCGGCTCGAGCTCGTTGCTGTGCCCCCGAGAGCTACGGGTGACGCTGGAGAGGATCAGGCCATCAGTTATTCATTCTTTTCTGAATAAATAAAAATCAAGAAACGTTTGCAAAAATATCTACTGTGGTGCGTTTTATTTCAATGTGGAATTGCGATGCATTAAATGAAAACGTGGCAGCTTCCAAATGTCCATCTATTAGAGAAGAATCTGGAGTTGGAATGCATTATAAATTAAAAACGTGGCAGCTTCCAAATGTCCATCTATTAGAGAAGAATCTGGAGTTGGAATGCATTATAAATTAAAAACGTGGCAGCTTCCAAATGTCCATCTATTAGAGAAGAATCTGGAAGTGCCGTAGATTGAAATTTGGACCTGGAAATCTGGAAATCTGGGTTAGGGTTTAGGTTTGGGTTAGGGTTAGGGGTTAGGGTTATGGGGTTAGGGTAGGGTTAACAACCCGTTGGGGTTAGGGTTGGGTTAGGGTTAGGGTTAGGGTTAGGGTTAGGGGTTTCCATCCAACCGTGGCTTCGTTGGCCAGTTTGGCCTGTGAAAATGTTTTTTTTCAAAAAAAACAAAAAGAAAAAAACTTCTTTTTCAATAAGGTTTATTTAACCTTCAAACAAAAAATATGGGTTAGGGTTAAGTTAGGCAGTTGGTTGGAGGTTGGTTAGGGTTTGAGTGCCTTGGGTTATGATGTTTTGCCTTTGATGTCTGGGATCTATTTAAAAAAACGTTTTTATGCTGAATACTTTTATCAATATTTTTTAACCCTTTTTAACTAAATGAAATGGTTATTTATTTAAGTTGGATTTATTTTTATATTGTATTTATTTATTAATGACCCTTTTTATGCTAAAGTTTAAGTATTTTGATCTTTTTAACTGTATAAATGTAATAATGTTAATCCATCCCCCCGCTCCACTCCCGCTCCCGATCCCAAGAGGGAGGACGGAGGCGCCGGCGTCTCTTCTGCCGTAACGGACCTCCGTCCAACCCTGGCCATCATGATCCATGATGGCCGCTCAAAAGTCGTAGGTTTTGTTGTTTTTATATAAATTAAATTAACTTAAAATAAACTTGTTTTAAATTAAAATAAAATGAAAAATAAAAAATAAAAAATGAACTTGTTTTTAAATGTAACTAAACTAAAAAAATAATAAAATAAAAATGAACTGGTTTTTAAATTAAGTTAAGTTTAACTTATAAATGAAAAAACGTGCCTAGCCGCGACGTTTCAACCTCAAAAGGTCTTCTTCAGGCGAAAGGCACGGTAAAAAAACAAAATGAAATGGCTGCAGAGCACTGAGCAATTTACCCGTTGAAAGCCAAAACACTGAGTACTTCACTCGCTGAAAGCCAAAGCCAAACTGAGCCTCCTCTGCCAAGAAATGGCTTTTATACCGCCCCTTGGCTTTAATCTGTCCCAAATGGAATGTTGGCTTTGATCTATCCGTTTTTAAGTTTCACTTTCGTTTTTAACCCTTATTTATGCCCATAGTGGTTTTTAACTGTTTTTAATCATGATATTTATAGATTTTAACCACTATTTATGTTTTAAATGTTATTTATTATATATTTATATGTTTTAATGTTTCTATTGATTTTTTCTAAGGTATTTATTAATATATTTAATTAGGATTTTTTTTAAAATCTATGTCTGTAGATTTAAAAAAATAAAAATAAATGAATTAGGAATTAGGAATCAAGGAAAAGGAATGCTAAGGTTTGGAAAAAAGAGGGAAAGGTTAATGTTAGGGTTAGGCCAGAGGGGGAGTGGTTAGGGTTAGGGCTAAGGAAAGGAAGGTGGTTAGGGTTAGACATTAGGAAAGGGAATGTTAGGGTTAGGCAAGATTAGGGTTAGAAAACAAGGGGGAAAAGGTTGGAAGGGTTAGGGTTAGGCAAGAGTTAGGGTTAGGGTTAGGGTTAGGGTTAGGGTTAGGGTTAGGGTTAGGGTTAGGGTTAGGGTTAAGGGTTAGGGTTAGGGGTTAGGGGGGTTGAGGGTTAGGGTATGGGTAAAACAACCCGTCCCGTGAAGGTCCGGGGAATGCACGGTCCATCCCCTGGATTCTTGCCTGCCCTAAGTCCCAGGTGGGCTGGTGGAAGCGCTGGCGCCTCTTCCCATAGCGTACTTCCATCCAACCGTGGCTGTCGTTGGCCATGTTTGGCCTGTCAAAATGTTTTTTTTCAAAAAAAACAAAAAGAAAAAAATTTTTTCTTTTTCAATAAGGTTTATTTAACCTTCAAACAAAAAATATGTGCCCCGCAACGTTTCGACCTTTTCAGGGTCTTCTTCAGGCAATGGGCACTAACAAACAAAATAAAATACAATACAGGGTCTGCAAAGCATTTGCATGTTATCCTCTCGAAGACTGGAGCTGGAATGAGGTAGGTGGCAGGTAAGCTGTATTTATACACAGAAATGGAATGTTGAAGTGGCTTTGATCCTGTGCCTTTGATTTGGCTATGATGTTTTGCCTTTGATGTCTGGGATTCTATTTAAAAAAACGTTTTTATGCTGAATACATTTTATCAATATTTTTTAACCCTTTTTAACTAAATGAAATGATGTTATTTATTTAAGGTATTGTGATTTATTTTTATATTGTATTTATTTATTAATGTTTTTACCCTTTTTATGCCAAATAAAGTTTAAGTATTTTGATCTTTTTAACTGTATAAATGAAATAATAATGTTAATCTAAGTGTGTTGTATTTATTACCCCTATAGGTCTTACAATAAAATAATTTTGAAATTAGGCCAAATTAGGGTTGAGTTTTAGGGATTAGGTCGTTAGGGTTAGTCTGTTAGGGTTAGGGTTAAGTACTTAGGGTTAGACAATTGGCGTTAAAAGGTTAGGGTTAGGGTTAGAATAACAAGGGGAGGGGGGCTCAACCTTTGATTTGTACATCTTATCCTTCAGGATAAATAATACCAATTAAAAGATTAATTTGTCATTACACCCTTATAATTCCCTGCACCCAGACAATAAATTCACTTAGTTATGGAATTTGTCCCGTTAAAATGTCCAATTCGAATTGGTTTGAATCCCTGCTTTCAATTACTTAAATAATTTTGAAATTAGACCAAATTAGGGTTAGGGTTAGGGTT
>JAKKUS010000346.1:0-12541 GCA_023238725.1 Scortum barcoo
TTGACTTGTGTAGCGACTGGATGATTGAAAGTCCACTCAAATGTCAATCTCAAAGCGCCAAGTTGTGATCACTCTGTTGAGAAAAAGTTGTTTTCTAGCATTACGGTCAACCTTTTCCAAGACTCATTGGGAGTGGTGAATCTGTTAGATGGAGAAGGCATGGCAAATTTTGTGATTGTTTGCAGAGCCAAAGTGTTTTTCTGGAATTACGTTAATCTTTTCCCAGACATTAAAGTTGTATTTTTTCAAGAAAACAGCATCTGGCTGTATATTGCATCAAACAGGACATTTGAAAGACCTTTGTTTCAAAAGTCTTGACTTGCTTGGGAAGAACCAGAAGCACTTTGCTAGAAGACATGTAGAAAAATAATGTTATAATAATACTACCACCAACGTGTTTTTCTGGAATTATCGGAAAAGAAAGAATTCCTTGCTTCAAATCGCCTTGTTAGAATCTTGACTTGACTTAATGTAGAAAAATAATGCTCTTTACCCTCAGTTAAATTTTGATATTTTGTATTGGTCTTCTCAGCAGGGAATACATTTTTCCAAGATCTTCATCAAACTCAAAAGTCTTGACTTGCTTGGGATCTTTGCATGTCAAATTGACTTTTATGAAAGATTTGTTATAAGATTTGCTAGAAGACATGTGTAATCTTGTTATTTGCTGAAAAATAATGCAAACATGAGAAAAGATAAATGTCTACGAAAATGGAAAAATAATGCGTTTGACTTGTGTAGCGACTGGATGATTGAAAGTCCACTCAAATGTCAATCTCAAAGCGCCAAGTTGTGATCACTCTGTTGAGAAAAAGTTGTTTTCTAGCATTACGGTCAACCTTTTCCAAGACTCATTGGGAGTGGTGAATCTGTTAGATGGAGAAGGCATGGCAAATTTTGTGATTGTTTGCAGAGCCAAAGTGTTTTTCTGGAATTAATTAATCTTTTATTTTGTATAAGATCTTCATCAAACTCAAAAGGAATTACGTTAATGTTATAATAATAGTGTTTTTCTTTTTAATCTTTTATTTTGTATAAGATCCATCAAACTCAAAAGTCTTGACATTTGTAAAGACATGCAAACATGACATTAATAAAGTAGGTGTCATTTTTGATCAGATGAAAACAGCATGACAATGGCTGTTATTTTGATGAAACAGGACAGATGTTTCATCAATTTTTCCCAGACATAAGATAGTAATTTTTTCTGAAAACAGCATGACAATGTTTAAGCAGCCAATGATTTCATCATTGTGTAATCTCAATGAAGAAAGCAGTTAACTTTGTGGACAGAAAACAGTTAACACACAGTGACTTGATTTGAAAGACCTTTGTACCAGAAGGTACACAATAGACTTCGACATGCAAGAATCATCAATGCGTTGGCTCGGGAATCGAACCCGGGTCAACTGCTGGAAGGCTCTGATGCTAGCCACTACACCACCAACGCTGCTTGTTTTGATAGATAAATGCCTGTGATCGGAAAGAAAGACCTTTGCTAGCCTTTATTTTGTTAAAATCCGATCTTCATCAAACTAAAAAGTCTTGACTTGACCGCAGCAACTTCTGGCAGACATGTAGAATCCTGAAATAAGTTTGTCCTTCCTGCTTACTGTTATAATAAGCACTCTGGACTCTGAATTTTGAGTGATCCTAGTGTTTTTCTGGAATTACGTTAATCTTTTAATTTCAGTTTTAGGGAAAATGCCTTTATTTTGTATAAGATCTTCATCAAACTCTTAAAGGGATCTTCTAAATGCCTTTATTTTGGCAAAAGTCTTGACTTGCTTGGGATTTGGAAGATTTGTATAAGATCTAGAAGACATGTAGAAAAACAAATTACTGGAATTACGTTAATCTTTTATTTTGTATAAGTAGAAAAATAATGCAAACATGACTACGAAAATGGACGTTTGACTTGTGTAGCGACTGGATGATTGAAAGTCCACTCAAATGTCAATCTCAAAGCGCCAAGTTGTGATCACTCTGTTGAGAAAAAGTTGTTTTCTAGCATTACGGTCAACCTTTTCCAAGACTCATTGGGAGTGGTGAATCTGTTAGATGGAAGAAGGCATGGCAAATTTTGTGATTGTTTGCAGAGCCAAAGTGTTTTTCTGGAATTACGTTAATCTTTTCCCAGACATAAGTAAAGTAGGTGATTTTTTCAGATGAAAACAGCATGCCAATGGCTGTTATTGCCAATTCTGATGAAACAGGACAGTGTTTCATCATTTGGATAGTAATCTCAATGTTTAAGCAGTGTTTCTTTGTGGAAGAAAGCACTTAACACACAGTGACTTGATTTGAAAGACCTTTGTACCAGAAGGTACACAATAGACTTCGACATGCCAAGAATCATCAATGCGTTGGCCGGGAATCGAACCCGGGTCAACTGCTTGGAAGGCAGCTATGCTAGCCACTATACCACCAACGCTCAAAAGGGCTTGTTTTGATAGCATAAATGCCTGTGATCGGAAAGAAAGACCTTGCGCGCGCGTTGCGTTAGAATCCGACCGGCAACTTCTGGCAGACTTCAAATCCTGACAACCTTACCCAGTTTGTCCTTCCTGCTTATGTGCTCTCCGGGTTCCATGGTGTAATGGTCAGCACTCTGGACTCTGAATCCAGTGATCCGAGTTCAAGTCTCGGTGGAACCTTCTCGCTCCTAATCCTCTTGCACCCGTGGAATGTTCTTGGCAGTAGAAAGTGCCAAGAGCCCTTTTAATTTCAGTGTCCAAATCATTAGGGAAAATGCCTTTATTTTGTATAAGATCTTCATCAAACTCAAAAGTCTTGACTTGCTTGGGATTTGCTAGAAGACATGTAGAAAAATAATGCAAACATGACTACGAAAATGGACTTTGACTTGTGTAACTGGATGATGGACGTTTGATAATAATAGTGTTTTTCTGGAATTACGTTAATCTTTTAGAAGGCATTTTGTATAAGATCTTCATCAAACTCAAAAGTCTTGACTTGCTTGGGATTTGCTAGAAGACATGTAGAAAAATAATGCAAACATGACTACGAAAATGGACGTTTGACTTGTGTAGCGACTGGATGATTGAAAGTCCACTCAAATGTCAATCTCAAAGCGAGAAAAATAATGTTATAATAATAGTGATTTTCCAAGTTGTGATCACTCTGTTGAGAAAAAGTTGTTTTCTAGCATTACGGTCAACCTTTTCCCAAGACTCATTGGGAGTGGTGAATCTGTTAGATGAAGAAGGCATGGCAAATTTTGTGATTGTTTGCAGAGCCAAAGTGTTTTTCTGGAATTACGTTAATCTTTTCCCAGACATAAGTAAAGTAGGTGATTTTTTCAGATGAAAACAGCATGCCAATGGCTGTTATTGCCAATTCTGATGAAACAGGACAGTGTTTCATCATTTGGATAGTAATCTCAATGTTTAAGCAGTGTTTCTTTGTGGAAGAAAGCACTTAACACACAGTGACTTGATTTGAAAGACCTTTGTACCAGAAGGTACACAATAGACTTCGACATGCCAAGAATCATCAATGCGTTGGCCGGGAATCGAAACCCGGGTCAACTGCTTGGAAGGCAGCTATGCTAGCCACTATACCACCAACGCTCAAAAGGGCTTGTTTTGATAGCATAAATGCCTGTGATCGGAAAGAAAGACCTTGCGCGCGCGTTGCGTTAGAAATCCGACCGGCAACTTCTGGCAGACTTCAAATCCTGACAACCTTACCCAGTTTGTCCTTTCCTGCTTGTGCTCTCCGGGTTCCATGGTGTAATGGTCAGCACTCTGGACTCTGAATCCAGTGATCCGAGTTCAAGTCTCGGTGGAACCTTCTCGCTCCTAATCCTCTTGCACCCGTGGAATGTTCTTGGCAGTAGAAAGTGCCAAGAGCCCTTTTAATTTCAGTGTCCAAATCATTAGGGAAAATGCCTTTATTTTGTATAAGATCTTCATCAAACTCAAAAGTCTTGACTTGCTTGGGATTTGCTATAGAAGACATGTAGAAAAATAATGCAAACATGTAGACTACGAAAATGGACAAACTCAAAAGTTTGACTTGCTTGGGAAATGTGACGTTTGACTTGTGTAGCGACTGGATGATTGAAAGTCCACTCAAATGTCAATCTCAAAGCGCCAAGTTGTGATCACTCTGTTGAGAAAAAGTTGTTTTCTAGCATTACGGTCAACCTTTTCCAAGACTTTTTTCATTGGGAGTGGTGAATCTTAGTTATGGAGAAGGCATGGCAGATTTAATTTCCAAATTTTGGTAGAGCCAAAGTTGTGAAGGCATGCAGAGCCAAATTTTGTGAAAACTTTTTCTGTGAATTACGTTTGCAAGCCAAAGTCTGGAATTACAGCATTTTTTTATTTTGTATAAGATCTTCATCAAACTCAAAAGTCTTGACTTGCTTGGGATTTGCTAGAAGACATGTAGAAAAATAATGCAAACATTATAATAATAGTGTTTTTCTGGAATTACGTTAATCTTTTATTTTGTATAAGATCTTCATCAAACTCAAAAGTCTTGACTTGCTTGGGATTTGCTTGTAGAAAAATAATGCTTGTTTTGAAATTCTGGATTAGAATCATCATGGAAAAATAATGCAAGACTTGCTAGAAGACATGTAGAAAAATAATGCAAACATGACTACGAAAATGGACGTTTGACTTGTGTAGCGACTGGATGATTGAAAGTCCACTCAAATGTCAATCTCAAAGCGCCAAGTTGTGATCACTCTGTTGAGAAAAAGTTGTTTTCTAGCATTACGGTCAACCTTTTCCAAGACTCATTGGGAGTGGTGAATCTGTTAGATGGAGAAGGCATGGCAAATTTTGTGATTGTTTGCAGAGCCAAAGTGTTTTTCTGGAATTACGTTAATCTTTTATTTTGTATAAGATCTTCATCAAACTCAAAAGTCTTGACTTGCTTGGGATTTGCTAGAAGACATGTAGAAAAATAATGTTATAATAATAGTGTTTTTCTGGAATTACGTTAATCTTTTATTTTGTATAAGATCTTCATCAAACTCAAAAGTCTTGACTTGCTTGGGATTTGCTAGAAGACATGTAGAAAAATAATGTTATAATAATAGTGTTTTTCAAACATGTAGAAAAATAATGCTTTTATTTTGTATAAGATCTTCAAAACTCAAAAGACTTGCTTGGGACGAAAATGGAAAAATAATGCGTTTGACTTGTGTAGCGACTGGATGATTGAAAGTCCACTCAAATGTCAATCTCAAAGCGCCAAGTTGTGATCACTCTGTTGAGAAAAAGTTGTTTTCTAGCATTACGGTCAACCTTTTCCAAGACTCATTGGGAGTGGTGAATCTGTTAGATGGAGAAGGCATGGCAAATTTTGTGATTGTTTGCAGAGCCAAAGTGTTTTTCTGGAATTACGTTAATCTTTTCCCAGACATAAGTAAAGTAGGTGATTTTTTCAGATGAAAACAGCATGCCAATGGCTGTTATTGCCAATTCTGATGAAACAGGACAGTGTTTCATCATTTGGATAGTAATCTCAATGTTTAAGCAGTGTTTCTTTGTGGAAGAAAGCACTTAACACACAGTGACTTGATTTGAAAGACCTTTGTACCAGAAGGTACACAATAGACTTCGACATGCCAAGAATCATCAATGCGTTGGCCGGGAATCGAACCCGGGTCAACTGCTTGGAAGGCAGCTATGCTAGCCACTATACCGCCACCAACGCTCAAAAGGGCTTGTTTTGATAGCATAAATGCCTGTGATCGGAAAGAAAGACCTTGCGCGCGCGTTAGAAATCCGACCGGCAACTTCTGGCAGACTTCAAATCCTGACAACCTTACCCAGTTTGTCCTTCCTGCTTGTGCTCTCCGGGTTCCATGGTGTAATGGTCAGCACTCTGGACTCTGAATCCAGTGATCCGAGTTCAAGTCTCGGTGGAACCTTCTCGCTCCTAATCCTCTTGCACCCGTGGAATGTTCTTGGCAGTAGAAAGTGCCAAGAGCCCTTTTAATTTCAGTGTCCAAATCATTAGGGAAAATGCCTTTATTTTGTATAAGATCTTCATCAAACTCAAAAGTCTTGACTTGCTTGGGATTTGCTAGAAGACATGTAGAAAAATAATGCAAACATGACTTTTTTCTGGATAATAATAGTGTTTTTCTGGAATTACGTTAATCTTTTATTTTGTATAAGATCTTCATCAAACTCAAAAGTCTTGACTTGCTTGGGATTTGCTAGAAGACATGTAGAAAAATAATGCAAACATGACTACGAAAATGGACGTTTGACTTGTGTAGCGACTGGATGATTGAAAGTCCACTCAAATGTCAATCTCAAAGCGCCAAGTTGTGATCACTCTGTTGAGAAAAAGTTGTTTTCTAGCATTACGGTCAACCTTTTCCAAGACTCATTGGGAGTGGTGAATCTGTTAGATGGAGAAGGCATGGCAGAATTTTGTGATTGTTTGCAGAGCCAAAGTGTTTTTCTGGAATTACGTTAATCTTTTCCCAGACATAAGTAAAGTAGGTGATTTTTTCAGATGAAAACAGCATGCCAATGGCTGTTATTGCCAATTCTGATGAAACAGGACAGTGTTTCATCATTTGGATAGTAATCTCAATGTTTAAGCAGTGTTTCTTTGTGGAAGAAAGCACTTAACACACAGTGACTTGATTTGAAAGACCTTTGTACCAGAAGGTACACAATAGACTTCGACATGCCAAGAATCATCAATGCGTTGGCCGGGAATCGAAACCCGGGTCAACTGCTTGGAAGGCAGCTATGCTAGCCACTATACCACCAACGCTCAAAAGGGCTTGTTTTGATAGCATAAATGCCTGTGATCGGAAAGAAAGACCTTGCGCGCGCGTTAGAAATCCGACCGGCAACTTCTGGCAGACTTCAAATCCTGACAACCTTACCCAGTTTGTCCTTCCTGCTTGTGCTCTCCGGGTTCCATGGTGTAATGGTCAGCACTCTGGACTCTGAATCCAGTGATCCGAGTTCAAGTCTCGGTGGAACCTTCTCGCTCCTAATCCTCTTGCACCCGTGGAATGTTCTTGGCAGTAGAAAGTGCCAAGAGCCCTTTTAATTTCAGTGTCCAAATCATTAGGGAAAATGCCTTTATTTTGTATAAGATCTTCATCAAACTCAAAAGTCTTGACTTGCTTGGGATTTGCTAGAAGACATGTAGAAAAATAATGCTTATAATAATAGTGTTTTTCTGGAATTACGTTAATCTTTTATTTTGTATAAGATCTTCATCAAACTCAAAAGTCTTGACTTGCTTGGGATTTGCTAGAAGACATGTAGAAAAATAATGCAAACATGACTACGAAAATGGACGTTTGACTTGTGTAGCGACTGGATGATTGAAAGTCCACTCAAATGTCAATCTCAAAGCGCCAAGTTGTGATCACTCTGTTGAGAAAAAGTTGTTTTCTAGCATTACGGTCAACCTTTTCCAAGACTCATTGGGAGTGGTGAATCTGTTAGATGGAGAAGGCATGGCAAATTTTGTGATTGTTTGCAGAGCCAAAGTGTTTTTCTGGAATTACGTTAATCTTTTCCCAGACATAAGTAAAGTAATTTTTTCATATGAAAACAGCATGAAAACAGCATGGCTGTTTTGCTTTTAAACAGGACAGTTTTGTAGTAATCTCAATGTTTAAGCAGTGTTTCTTTGTGGAAGAAAGCACTAAGATCTTCATCAAACTCAAAAGTCTTGACTTGCTTGGGATTTGCTAGAAGACATGTAGAAAAATAATGTTATAATAATAGTGTTTTTCTGGAATTACGTTAATCTTTTATTTTGTATAAGATCTTTATTTTGTATAAGATCATCAAACTTTGACTTGCTTGATCTTCATGGATTTGCTAAAAGACATGTAGAAAAATAATGTTATAATAATATTGTTTTTCAAAAATCTTTTATTTTGTCTTCATCAAACTCAAAAGTTGACTTGCTTGGGATTTGCTAGAAGACATGTAGAAAAATAATGCAAACATGACTACGAAAATGGACGTTTGACTTGTGTAGCGACTGGATGATTGAAAGTCCACTCAAATGTCAATCTCAAAGCGCCAAGTTGTGATCACTCTGTTGAGAAAAAGTTGTTTTCTAGCATTACGGTCAACCTTTTCCAAGACTCATTGGGAGTGGTGAATCTGTTAGATGGAGAAGGCATGGCAAATTTTGTGATTGTTTGCAGAGCCAAAGTGTTTTTCTGGAATTACGTTAATCTTTTCCCAGACATAAGTAAAGTAGGTGATTTTTTCAGATGAAAACAGCATGAATGGCTGTTAAATTCAGCATGTTTCATGGCTGTTATTGCCAATTCTGATGAAACAGGACAGTTCATCAAAGTAATATTAATGTTTAAGCAGTTAACACACAGTTTGATTTGAAAGACTTTGTGGAAAAAACACTTAACACACAGTCTTGATTTGCGTTGGCCGGGAAAAACCCGACTTTGTACCAGAAGGTACACAATGACCACTTCGACATGAAGAATTCAATGCTTGGCCGGGAGAAGACAAGGCAGCTGTAGAAAAATAAAAAGTTTAAGATCCGCTGTTTTGATAATAATGTTTGTCCTGTGATCGGAAAGAAAGACCTGCGCGCGCGTTAAAATCCGACCGGCAACTTCTGGAATTAAATCGACAACCTTAATCTTTTATTTTGTATCTGGTCAGCACTGGAATGGACCATTGGCAGTAGAAAGTGCCAAGAGCCCTTTTCTCGAGTTCAAGATCTTCATCAAACTCAAAAGTCTTCATTGACTTTATTTTGTATAAGATCTTCATCAAAAGCTCAAAAGCTTGGGATTTGCTAGAAGACATGTAGAAAAATAATGCAAACATGAGACTAAAGATTTTGTAAAGATCTACTTTGAAAATGGACGTTTGACTTGTGTAGCGACTGGATGATTGAAAGTCCACTCAAATGTCAATCTCAAAGCGCCAAGTTGTGATCACTCTGTTGAGAAAAAGTTGTTTTCTAGCATTACGGTCAACCTTTTCCAAGACTCATTGGGAGTTAGGTGAATCTGTTAGATGGAGAAGGCATGGCAAATTTTGTGATTGTTTGCAGAGCCAAAGTGTTTTTCTGGAATTACGTTAATCTTTTCCCAGACATAAGTAAAGTAGGTGATTTTTTCAGATGAAAACAGCATGCCAATGGCTGTTATTGCCAATTCTGATGAAACAGGACAGTGTTTCATCATTTGGATAGTAATCTTGTTTTATAAATTTTAGATTAGTTTCAATAGTAAAGTAGGTGATTTTTTCAGTAAAGCAGTGTTTCTTTGTTTCAGTGGAAGAACAGCACTGCTTGATTTGAAAGACAATGGCTGTTACACAGTGACTTGATTTGAAAGACCAATTTGATTTGAAAGACTGTACCAGAAGGTACACACAATAGACTTCGACATTTGCCAAGAATCATCAATGCGTTGGCCGGGAATCAATAGATGATTTCCCGAGGTCAACTGCTTGGAAAAAGCTTGGAAGGCAGCTATATGCTTTGCCACTATACCACCAACGCTCAAAAGGGCTTGTTTTGATAGCATAAATGCCTGTGATCGGAAAGAAAGACCTTGCGCGCGCGTGTGCGTTAGAATCCAGACCGACTGCAACTTCTGGCAGACTTCAAATCCTGACAACCTTACCCAGTTTGTCCTTCCTGCTTTTGCTCTCCGGGTTCCAAAATGGTTCCAAATGTAATGGTCAGCACTCTGGACTCTCTGAATCCAGTGATCCGAGTTCAAGTCTCGGTGGAACCTTCTCGCTCCTAATCCTCTTGCACCCGTGGAATGTTCTTGGCAGTAGAAAGTGCCAAGAGCCCTTTTAATTTCAGTGTCCAAATCATTAGGGAAAATGCAACCTTTATTTTGCACCCGTAGAAAGTGCTTGGCAGTAAGATCTTCATCAAACTCAAAAGTCTTCATCAAACTCAAAAGACTTGCTTGGGATTTGCTAGAAGACATGTAGAAAAATAATGTTATAATAATAGTGTTTTTCTGGAATTACGTTAATCTTTTATTTTGTATAAGATCTTCATCAAACTCAAAAGTCTTGACTTGCTTGGGATTTGCTAGAAGACATGTAGAAAAATAATGCAAACATGACTACGAAAATGGACGTTTGACTTGTGTAGCGACTGGATGATTGAAAGTCCACTCAAATGTCAATCTCAAAGCGCCAAGTTGTGATCACTCTGTTGAGAAAAAGTTGTTTTCTAGCATTACGGTCAACCTTTTCCAAGACTCATTGGGAGTGGTGAATCTGTTAGATGGAGAAGGCATGGCAAATTTTGTGATTGTTTGCAGAGCCAAAGTGTTTTTCTGGAATTACGTTAATCTTTTCCCAGACATAAGTAAAGTAGGTGATTTTTTCAGATGAAAACAGCATGCCAATGGCTGTTATTGCCAATTCTGATGAAACAGGACAGTGTTTCATCATTTGGATAGTAATCTCAATGTTTAAGCAGTGTTTCTTTGTGGAAGAAAGCACTTAACACACAGTACACAGTGACTTGATTTGAAAGACCTTTGTACCAGAAGGTACACAATAGACTTCGACATGCCAAGAATCATCAATGCGTTGGCCGGGAATCGAAACCCGGGTCAACTGCTTGGAAGGCAGCTATGCTAGCCACTATACCACCAACGCTCAAAAGGGCTTGTTTTGATAGCATAAATGCCTGTGATCGGAAAGAAAGACCTTGCGCGCGCGTTAGAATCCGACCGGCAACTTCTGGCAGACTTCAAATCCTGACAACCTTACCCAGTTTGTCCTTCCTGCTTGTGCTCTCCGGGTTCCATGGTGTAATGGTCAGCACTCTGGACTCTGAATCCAGTGATCCGAGTTCAAGTCTCGGTGGAACCTTCTCGCTCCTAATCCTCTTGCACCCGTGGAATGTTCTTGGCAGTAGAAAGTGCCAAGAGCCCTTTTAATTTCAGTGTCCAAATCATTAGGGAAAATGCCTTTATTTTGTATAAGATCTTCATCAAACTCAAAAGTCTTGACTTGCTTGGATTTGCTAAGACATGTAGAAAAATAATGCAAACAAGACTACGAAAATACGAAAATACTTGTGTATGGAATTGAAAGTCCACTTTTTCTGTCAATAAGATCAAAGCGACAAGTTGTGATCTTGACTTGCTTGGGATTTGCTAGAAGACATGTAGAAAAATAATGCAAAATGTCATCAAACTCAAAAGTGAAAATGGACTTGCTTGGGATTGTTTTCTAATAATAAAGTCCACTCAAATGTTTTTCTGGAAAAAAGTTACATTACGTTTTTCCAATCTTTTACTTTGTTGTTTTCTATAAGATCTTTTATTTTGTATAAGATCATCAAACTCAAAAGTATTGACTTGCTTGGGATTTGCTAGAATACATGACATTACGTTAGAAAAATAATGCAAACATTTACGAAAATGGAAGAAGGCATTTTTGTATTTGAAAGTCCACTGTGTCAAGATCTTCATCAAACTCAAAAGTGTTGACTCAAAATTTTGTCTTGGGACTGGAATTACTTTAATCTTTATTTTGTATAAGATCTTGCATCAAACTCAAAAGTCTTGACTTTGCTAGAAGACATGTAGAAAAATAATGTTATAATAATAGTGTTTTTCTGGAATTACGTTAATCTTTTATTTTGTATAAGATCTTCATCAAACTCAAAAGTCTTGCTTGGGACTTGCTTGGGATTTGCTAGAAGACATGTAGAAAAATAATGCAAACATGACTACGAAAATGGACGTTTGACTTGTGTAGCGACTGGATGATTGAAAGTCCACTCAAATGTCAATCTCAAAGCGCCAAGTTGTGATCACTCTGTTGAGAAAAAGTTGTTTTCTAGCATTACGGTCAACCTTTTCCAAGACTCATTGGGAGTGGTGAATCTGTTAGATGGAAGAAGGCATGGCAAATTTTGTGATTGTTTGCAGAGCCAAAGTGTTTTTCTGGAATTACGTTAATCTTTTCCCAGACATAAGTAAAGTAGGTGATTTTTTCAGATGAAAACAGCATGCCAATGGCTGTTATTGCCAATTCTGATGAAACAGGACAGTGTTTCATCATTTGGATAGTAATCTCAATGTTTAAGCAGTGTTTCTTTGTGGAAGAAAACATGCTTACTTAATACACACAGTGACTTGATTTGAAAGACCTTTGTACCAGAAGGTACACAATAGACTTCGACATGCCAAGAATCATCAATGCGTTGGCCGGGAATCGAACCCGGGTCAACTGCTTGGAAGGCAGCTATGCTAGCCACTATACCACCAACGCTCAAAAGGGCTTGTTTTGATAGCATAAATGCCTGTGATCGGAAAGAAAGACCTTGCGCGCGCGTTAAAATCCGACCGGCAACTTCTGGCAGACTTCAAATCCTGACAACCTTACCCAGTTTGTCCTTCCTGCTTGTGCTCTCCGGGTTCCATGGTGTAATGGTCAGCACTCTGGACTCTGAATCCAGTGATCCGAGTTCAAGTCTCGGTGGAACCTTCTCGCTCCTAATCCTCTTGCACCCGTGGAATGTTCTTGGCAGTAGAAAGTGCCAA
>JAKKUS010000353.1:5000-52759 GCA_023238725.1 Scortum barcoo
GAACCACTACGGTTGGAGGAGGCAGACCACGCTTCTGATTCATTGATAGATGAGGGATTTGAGGTAGATTTGGACAAGACTCCAACACTGATCCCTCGGAAGAAAGTGGTTACCACGGCACAGGTTCACAGGGATCCGACGCAGGAAGACTTGCTGGATCTGGAGGACACAGTTCCTGAGGATTTGGAAGCTAGTGCTGCTTCCACTCCACAGCCTCACAAGTTTGGACCAACCAGGCACATCAGAACACAACGCAAGCTAGTGGATTGGACTGTGTCTGTGACTAAAAAGTGGCTGTTCATTGGAGATTCCAACTTGTGTAGAATGCCACATCATAGCATCCCAGATCTCCAAATAGATAGTTTTCCAGGAGCTAATTTTAGACACGTAAGCTCCATTTTGTTCAAGGCCATTGGACAGGTGGCGGTGGAGAAGATTGTCATTTCATGTGGACTAAACAGCCGGGAGCAGAAAACTAAGGAGACAACAGTCAAGCAGTTGCAATCAGCGGTACGGATGGCCAAGAGACGGTTTCCTTATTCGGAGATTTGGATTCCGTTGGTGAACTATTCCACTGCCTTGCCTGGAAAAGAGCAGCTCAATTTGAAGCAACTAAATGCTCATATCTTGAAGAACATGCCTTACCTTGATCTCCTTCCTGAGGACAGTTTCCAGACTGAGAAGGACCATATTCATTGGACCAAAGCTACGGCGGAGGCCATGTTTCATCATTGGGTAACGTTGTTAAACTTGAAAGCCCCGTAAGCCTTTCGAGGGAGGGGCGTGAGGGGTTGAAACCCCTTATTGCACAGAATGTTATTATATTATCTAAACAGTTCACTCCCACACAGGCTCAATTAGATGTATTGAATAAGGGTCTCACTTTCATTCCCACAATTAATTTAAATAGACATCAGAAGAATCAATTACAATTGGATATGCAAAATTACCACCGTAAAGTTAGTTTGGCAGCCTATTTTGGGGATGAAAGACGTTCTAAACCCATACCTTTCACGTTAGCCTCAACATGGATGCCGCCAAAGCACAAAATACCTGAAGAAATTAATTTGTTAATTGAAAAAGACAATGAGGACTTCCATAAATATTTCAAATTTCATAGAGAAAAACCTAATTTGACCAAAGAACAGGTAAAAGCAATTAGAGAGCTCATGAAGGTCAGACACATAGTAATAAAGCCAGCTGATAAGGGAAGTTCAGTAGTTATTTTAGATAGAGAACAGTACATATTTGAAGTATTGAGGCAATTAAATGATAAAACATATTATAGAAAATTGGATGAGCCTGTTTATTTAAAAACAATTCCAATAGTTCATAATATAATTAAGAATTTAAAAATTAAGAAATTCATCAATCATAAACAAGAGAAATATTTAAAAGGGGAAAGAGAGCCAAGGGAAAGACGCTTCTATATTTTACCAAAGATACACAAAGACCCAAAAAAATGGACAGTACCTTTTGAAGTGCCTCCAGGTAGGCCAATAGTTTCTGATTGTGGGAGTGAAACTTATCAGACTGCAGAGTATATTGATTATTTTCTTAATCCGTTGTCTACACTTCATCCTTCATATGTCAAAGATACATATCATTTTATTGATTTGGTCAAAAATTTAAAAATTCCAGAGTATTCTTTCTTTTTTAGCATGGACGTGGAGAGTCTGTATACAAACATTGATATTCCAGCAGGATTGGCAACAGTTAAAAAGATTTTCCAAAAATATCCTAATGAGGAAAGACCAGATGAAGAAATATTACAATTATTAGAAATAAATTTAACCAAAAATGATTTTGTTTTCAATGGAGAATTTTATTTGCAAATAAAAGGAACTGCGATGGGAAAGAAATTTGCACCCGCATATGCTAACATCTTTATGGCCAATTGGGAGGAGGAGGTTTTTGCCAAATGTTCGAAGAAACCCCTCCATTATTTGAGGTATTTAGATGACATATGGGGGATTTGGTGTTACTCATTGGAGGAATTTGAGGAATTCATGGGGATCTTAAATAGTCATGATCCCTCTATTTGTTTGAAACATATAATTAATCAATCTTTTATAGATTTTCTTGACACTACGGTGTATAAAGGTTCTTCGTTTTGTTCAACTGGGAAGTTAGATGTGAAAGTTTACTTTAAGGAAACGGATACACACTCTCTTTTGTTTAGGACCAGTTTTCATCCCAGGCACACCTTTAGAGGACTTGTGAAATCACAACTGTTAAGATTTTTTAGAATTTGTACTCAGATTAAGGACTTTTGGGAAGCTGTTAAGATTTTGTTTGGGGCCTTAAGAAACAGGGGTTATTCTAGAACATTTTTGAGGCAATGCCTTAAAACTTTTAGAGAAAAAACATTAGTTAATAGAAAGGAAATAATTCCTTTAATTACTCAATTTTCTTCGGTTAGTACAAGTTTAAATCGAACACTTAAAAATAATTTTAACATGATTGTAGGTAAATCGGACCTATTGAACAATTACGAGGTCATTTCAGCATATAGAAAAAATAAAAATTTAAAAGACTTTTTAGTTAGAGCTAAGCTAAAATCTCTGCAACATTCTTATCAGGAAGCTAAATTGGAGAATTTTTGTTCATTAAAATATGTTAAAAATGCAGAGAATAGGAGGATCTTTAGAATAACACAGGATTTTACGCCAAACACGTGTAATTTGATTTATTTAATTTTTTGTGCCAAATGTGGCAAGAAATATGTCGGTGAATCCGGAAATTCTATTATGAAAAGAATGTGGCAACATAGATATAATATCAAAAATAAAAAGGACACCGACACTCCTTTAGTTAGTCATTTTATTTTACATGGGCTGCAGGCGCTCAAGGTGGCAGGAATTCAGAGCAATTCAAATTGGACAACCAAAGAACGTAAAAGTATGGAGAGAAGGTGGATTTATTGTTTAAGTACAAAGGAACCATTGGGGTTAAATAAGAAATACAATTAATTTTAAATTTGGAATTACAGTCATCTTAAACTATTTGATGTATAACCCAAAATTCAAGCCCTTCCCTTTCCTCTAACCTTGACCTTTGCCCTCCCCCTCTTTCCTTGCCTAAACCTAACCTCGTCCCCTTTTCCTTACCTATCTAACCTCTCCTTTTTCCCTAATCCTAACCCTAACATCTCCCCTCCCCTCTTTCCCTAACCCTAACATCTCCTTCCCCCTTCTCCCCTAACCCTCCTAACATCTCCTTCCCCCTTCTTCCCTTAACCCTAACATCTCCCTTCCCTCTTTCCCTTCCCTAACCCTAACATCTCCCTTCCCTCTTTTTCCCTAACCCTAACATCTTCCTTCCCTCTTTCCCTAACCCTAACTTCCTTCCCTCTTTCCCTAACCCTAACATCTTCCTCTCCTCATCCTTCCTTACTCTTAACCCTAATTTGGGCTATTTTTAAATTTATTATTTAATTATTTTAACAATAAATATTCATTTTCATAAGATAAATAAGAAACACAATATTTTTTCATAGCATTTAATATCACACAAAAATATACACAATCTAAAAATATTACATACAAAATAAATATTTCATAAATAAATAATTCATAAATATATAAATACGCATTTCAATAAATAACAGTTCATTATAATAGTTAAAATGGGTTACAAATATACAGGAAAAATTTATTCGGCATAAAAAGGGTTAAAAACAGGATCCAATACACACTACTAACATCAAAGCCAACATCAAAGCCAACATTCCATCCATTCAAACCAATGGGATTTGCCTGCCACCTACCTCATTTGGATTTCAGCTTTCGAAGAGGCAACATCTTAGCGCTCTGCAAGCTCTTTTAGCTAGTCTTTTTCGTGCGTGCCTAGCCTGAAGAAGACCCCTTCAGGGTCGAAACGTCATGTGCGTGGGCACATTTAGAAGTTAAGTTTCCTTTAGTTAAAAACAAGTTCATTTTTTAATAAGTTAATTTTTTATTTTATTTTTTTATTTTTGTTAAAAACCTTAATTTAAGTTAAATATTTAAAAACCAACAGGCCAACATGGCCTATGATAACCTTCAGGGCTGGACGGAGGTACATGCGTTATGGCAGGAGACGCCAGTACCTCCGCCAGCCTACTTGGGACTCAGGACGAGGGGGAAGCCGGGGGATGGACAGCGCATCCCCCGACCCGTTTAGGGGACGGGATTGTTTCCCCTTGCCTAACCGGCCAGTGCCTCCCTCTGGCTTCTCTGCTCGTCCTCGACGTCCTCCTTTGCCACCAAGATACTACGGACCCCAATCAAGGTCGTATGCTGAGGTGGTTCGTGGAGCCAATCCCGGCTGGGATGGCTACAGAGGATCGTGGAACAGACAGCAACGGGGGTATTTCCAGCCCCTAAGAGAGAAACAGACTGCACCAACCAACCCGCAGTTTGGAAAGATGGTACGCCAGCTTCACAAGGTGATTAAGATCGTGCACCATCTCCAGAATGTCACAGGTGAAGCTGGCAAGTCTGAACCTCGGATGATCTCCCGGATGGTGGAGGTCCTGGCCACCATGATAAAACCGGCGATCCCCAGCTTGAAGACTTCCGACATGATAATGGGGAACGCGAAGAACTGGGGCCACACCACCATGGTCATCCTGCGTGATCATTATGAAGCTGCGTTGGAGGAGGTCTTGGAGGACTTATCAAAGGACCCGGGCCCGGATTGGAAGGTGGCTTTTGATGTTGCAACAAGGTGGGCCCGGAGGAATCTGCCACGTTTGGCACGAGACGTGGTTGACCATGCGGAGGCGTTAGTGGCGGCCTCCATCGGGTCAAAGCTTGATCCAGGTGGGGGAACTAACCCACAGACTACGAACCAACAAGGGGTGGAAGAACAAGCACAGGGGACATTACAGCCAACAAGACGACACACAAGGGATGACTCCTCTCAGGTGGAGTTTTTGGAGGAGGTAGTGGACCTCACCCCAAAGACAGGACGGAGGGCAGTTCGTTTTACACGAGAGGTGTCCACGATGACTGTGGAGGAGAGTGAGGAGATTCAGCCTGCAGGGGGACCTCAGCAACAGGAAGAAGAACTGGCCCCCCAAACTTCTCCACAGTGCTCCCCAAAAGAACAGAGGCCTCCTAGGAGAGCTCCAAGTCAGAGGGAGGAGGAACCACTACGGTTGGAGGAGGCAGACCACGCTTCTGATTCATTGATAGATGAGGGATTTGAGGTAGATTTGGACAAGACTCCAACACTGATCCCTCGGAAGAAAGTGGTTACCACGGCACAGGTTCACAGGGATCCGACGCAGGAAGACTTGCTGGATCTGGAGGACACAGTTCCTGAGGATTTGGAAGCTAGTGCTGCTTCCACTCCACAGCCTCACAAGTTTGGACCAACCAGGCACATCAGAACACAACGCAAGCTAGTGGATTGGACTGTGTCTGTGACTAAAAAGTGGCTGTTCATTGGAGATTCCAACTTGTGTAGAATGCCACATCATAGCATCCCAGATCTCCAAATAGATAGTTTTCCAGGAGCTAATTTTAGACACGTAAGCTCCATTTTGTTCAAGGCCATTGGACAGGTGGCGGTGGAGAAGATTGTCATTTCATGTGGACTAAACAGCCGGGAGCAGAAAACTAAGGAGACAACAGTCAAGCAGTTGCAATCAGCGGTACGGATGGCCAAGAGACGGTTTCCTTATTCGGAGATTTGGATTCCGTTGGTGAACTATTCCACTGCCTTGCCTGGAAAAGAGCAGCTCAATTTGAAGCAACTAAATGCTCATATCTTGAAGAACATGCCTTACCTTGATCTCCTTCCTGAGGACAGTTTCCAGACTGAGAAGGACCATATTCATTGGACCAAAGCTACGGCGGAGGCCATGTTTCATCATTGGGTAACGTTGTTAAACTTGAAAGCCCCGTAAGCCTTTCGAGGGAGGGGCGTGAGGGGTTGAAACCCCTTATTGCACAGAATGTTATTATATTATCTAAACAGTTCACTCCCACACAGGCTCAATTAGATGTATTGAATAAGGGTCTCACTTTCATTCCCACAATTAATTTAAATAGACATCAGAAGAATCAATTACAATTGGATATGCAAAATTACCACCGTAAAGTTAGTTTGGCAGCCTATTTTGGGGATGAAAGACGTTCTAAACCCATACCTTTCACGTTAGCCTCAACATGGATGCCGCCAAAGCACAAAATACCTGAAGAAATTAATTTGTTAATTGAAAAAGACAATGAGGACTTCCATAAATATTTCAAATTTCATAGAGAAAAACCTAATTTGACCAAAGAACAGGTAAAAGCAATTAGAGAGCTCATGAAGGTCAGACACATAGTAATAAAGCCAGCTGATAAGGGAAGTTCAGTAGTTATTTTAGATAGAGAACAGTACATATTTGAAGTATTGAGGCAATTAAATGATAAAACATATTATAGAAAATTGGATGAGCCTGTTTATTTAAAAACAATTCCAATAGTTCATAATATAATTAAGAATTTAAAAATTAAGAAATTCATCAATCATAAACAAGAGAAATATTTAAAAGGGGAAAGAGAGCCAAGGGAAAGACGCTTCTATATTTTACCAAAGATACACAAAGACCCAAAAAAATGGACAGTACCTTTTGAAGTGCCTCCAGGTAGGCCAATAGTTTCTGATTGTGGGAGTGAAACTTATCAGACTGCAGAGTATATTGATTATTTTCTTAATCCGTTGTCTACACTTCATCCTTCATATGTCAAAGATACATATCATTTTATTGATTTGGTCAAAAATTTAAAAATTCCAGAGTATTCTTTCTTTTTTAGCATGGACGTGGAGAGTCTGTATACAAACATTGATATTCCAGCAGGATTGGCAACAGTTAAAAAGATTTTCCAAAAATATCCTAATGAGGAAAGACCAGATGAAGAAATATTACAATTATTAGAAATAAATTTAACCAAAAATGATTTTGTTTTCAATGGAGAATTTTATTTGCAAATAAAAGGAACTGCGATGGGAAAGAAATTTGCACCCGCATATGCTAACATCTTTATGGCCAATTGGGAGGAGGAGGTTTTTGCCAAATGTTCGAAGAAACCCCTCCATTATTTGAGGTATTTAGATGACATATGGGGGATTTGGTGTTACTCATTGGAGGAATTTGAGGAATTCATGGGGATCTTAAATAGTCATGATCCCTCTATTTGTTTGAAACATATAATTAATCAATCTTTTATAGATTTTCTTGACACTACGGTGTATAAAGGTTCTTCGTTTTGTTCAACTGGGAAGTTAGATGTGAAAGTTTACTTTAAGGAAACGGATACACACTCTCTTTTGTTTAGGACCAGTTTTCATCCCAGGCACACCTTTAGAGGACTTGTGAAATCACAACTGTTAAGATTTTTTAGAATTTGTACTCAGATTAAGGACTTTTGGGAAGCTGTTAAGATTTTGTTTGGGGCCTTAAGAAACAGGGGTTATTCTAGAACATTTTTGAGGCAATGCCTTAAAACTTTTAGAGAAAAAACATTAGTTAATAGAAAGGAAATAATTCCTTTAATTACTCAATTTTCTTCGGTTAGTACAAGTTTAAATCGAACACTTAAAAATAATTTTAACATGATTGTAGGTAAATCGGACCTATTGAACAATTACGAGGTCATTTCAGCATATAGAAAAAATAAAAATTTAAAAGACTTTTTAGTTAGAGCTAAGCTAAAATCTCTGCAACATTCTTATCAGGAAGCTAAATTGGAGAATTTTTGTTCATTAAAATATGTTAAAAATGCAGAGAATAGGAGGATCTTTAGAATAACACAGGATTTTACGCCAAACACGTGTAATTTGATTTATTTAATTTTTTGTGCCAAATGTGGCAAGAAATATGTCGGTGAATCCGGAAATTCTATTATGAAAAGAATGTGGCAACATAGATATAATATCAAAAATAAAAAGGACACCGACACTCCTTTAGTTAGTCATTTTATTTTACATGGGCTGCAGGCGCTCAAGGTGGCAGGAATTCAGAGCAATTCAAATTGGACAACCAAAGAACGTAAAAGTATGGAGAGAAGGTGGATTTATTGTTTAAGTACAAAGGAACCATTGGGGTTAAATAAGAAATACAATTAATTTTAAATTTGGAATTACAGTCATCTTAAACTATTTGATGTATAACCCAAAATTCAAGCCCTTCCCTTTCCTCTAACCTTGACCTTTGCCCTCCCCCTCTTTCCTTGCCTAAACCTAACCTCGTCCCCTTTTCCTTACCTATCTAACCTCCTCCTTTTTCCCTAATCCTAACCCTAACATCTCCCTCTTTCCCTAACCCTTCCTCCTTCCCCCTTCTCCCCTAACCCTAACATCTCCTTCCCCCTTCTTCCCTAACCCTAACATCTCCCTTCCCCCTTCTTCCCTAACCCTAACATCTCCCTTCCCTCTTTCCCTTCCCTTCCCTCTTTTTCTAACCCTTCCCTCTTTCCCTAACATCTTCCTTCCCTAACTTCTTCCTTCTCTTTCCCTAACCCTAACATCTTCCTCTCCTCATCCTTCCTTACTCTTAACCCTAATTTGGGCTATTTTTAAATTTATTATTTAATTATTTTAACAATAAATATTCATTTTCATAAGATAAATAAGAAACACAATATTTTTTCATAGCATTTAATATCACACAAAAATATACACAATCTAAAAATATTACATACAAAATAAATATTTCATAAATAAATAATTCATAAATATATAAATACGCATTTCAATAAATAACAGTTCATTATAATAGTTAAAATGGGTTACAAATATACAGGAAAAATTTATTCGGCATAAAAAGGGTTAAAAAACAGGATCCAATACACACTACTAACATCAAAGCCAACATCAAAGCCAACATTCCATCCATTCAAACCAATGGGATTTGCCTGCCACCTACCTCATTTGGATTTCAGCTTTCGAAGAGGCAACATCTTAGCGCTCTGCAAGCTCTTTTAGCTAGTCTTTTTCGTGCCCTAGCCTGAAGAAGAAGACCCCTTCAGGGTCGAAACGTCGTGCGTGGGCACATTTAGAAGTTAAGTTTCCTTTAGTTAAAAACAAGTTCATTTTTTAATAATAAGTTAATTTTTTATTTTATTTTTTTATTTTTGTTAAAAACCTTAATTTAAGTTAAATATTTAAAAACCAACAGGCCAACATGGCCTATATGACAACCAGGGCTGGACGGAGGTACGTTATGGCAGGAGACGCCAGTACCTCCGCCAGCCTACTTGGGACTCAGGACGAGGGGGAAGCACCGGGGGATGGACAGCGCATCCCCCGACCCGTTTAGGGGACGGGATTGTTTCCCCTTGCCTAACCGGCCAGTGCCTCCCTCTGGCTTCTCTGCTCGTCCTCGACGTCCTCCTTTGCCTTTGCCACCAAGATACTACGGACCCCAATCAAGGTCGTATGCTGAGGTGGTTCGTGGAGCCAATCCCGGCTGGGATGGCTACAGAGGATCGTGGAACAGACAGCAACGGGGGTATTTCCAGCCCCTAAGAGAGAAACAGACTGCACCAACCAACCCGCAGTTTGGAAAGATGGTACGCCAGCTTCACAAGGTGATTAAGATCGTGCACCATCTCCAGAATGTCACAGGTGAAGCTGGCAAGTCTGAACCTCGGATGATCTCCCGGATGGTGGAGGTCCTGGCCACCATGATAAAACCGGCGATCCCCAGCTTGAAGACTTCCGACATGATAATGGGGAACGCGAAGAACTGGGGCCACACCACCATGGTCATCCTGCGTGATCATTATGAAGCTGCGTTGGAGGAGGTCTTGGAGGACTTATCAAAGGACCCGGGCCCGGATTGGAAGGTGGCTTTTGATGTTGCAACAAGGTGGGCCCGGAGGAATCTGCCACGTTTGGCACGAGACGTGGTTGACCATGCGGAGGCGTTAGTGGCGGCCTCCATCGGGTCAAAGCTTGATCCAGGTGGGGGAACTAACCCACAGACTACGAACCAACAAGGGGTGGAAGAACAAGCACAGGGGACATTACAGCCAACAAGACGACACACAAGGGATGACTCCTCTCAGGTGGAGTTTTTGGAGGAGGTAGTGGACCTCACCCCAAAGACAGGACGGAGGGCAGTTCGTTTTACACGAGAGGTGTCCACGATGACTGTGGAGGAGAGTGAGGAGATTCAGCCTGCAGGGGGACCTCAGCAACAGGAAGAAGAACTGGCCCCCCAAACTTCTCCACAGTGCTCCCCAAAAGAACAGAGGCCTCCTAGGAGAGCTCCAAGTCAGAGGGAGGAGGAACCACTACGGTTGGAGGAGGCAGACCACGCTTCTGATTCATTGATAGATGAGGGATTTGAGGTAGATTTGGACAAGACTCCAACACTGATCCCTCGGAAGAAAGTGGTTACCACGGCACAGGTTCACAGGGATCCGACGCAGGAAGACTTGCTGGATCTGGAGGACACAGTTCCTGAGGATTTGGAAGCTAGTGCTGCTTCCACTCCACAGCCTCACAAGTTTGGACCAACCAGGCACATCAGAACACAACGCAAGCTAGTGGATTGGACTGTGTCTGTGACTAAAAAGTGGCTGTTCATTGGAGATTCCAACTTGTGTAGAATGCCACATCATAGCATCCCAGATCTCCAAATAGATAGTTTTCCAGGAGCTAATTTTAGACACGTAAGCTCCATTTTGTTCAAGGCCATTGGACAGGTGGCGGTGGAGAAGATTGTCATTTCATGTGGACTAAACAGCCGGGAGCAGAAAACTAAGGAGACAACAGTCAAGCAGTTGCAATCAGCGGTACGGATGGCCAAGAGACGGTTTCCTTATTCGGAGATTTGGATTCCGTTGGTGAACTATTCCACTGCCTTGCCTGGAAAAGAGCAGCTCAATTTGAAGCAACTAAATGCTCATATCTTGAAGAACATGCCTTACCTTGATCTCCTTCCTGAGGACAGTTTCCAGACTGAGAAGGACCATATTCATTGGACCAAAGCTACGGCGGAGGCCATGTTTCATCATTGGGTAACGTTGTTAAACTTGAAAGCCCCGTAAGCCTTTCGAGGGAGGGGCGTGAGGGGTTGAAACCCCTTATTGCACAGAATGTTATTATATTATCTAAACAGTTCACTCCCACACAGGCTCAATTAGATGTATTGAATAAGGGTCTCACTTTCATTCCCACAATTAATTTAAATAGACATCAGAAGAATCAATTACAATTGGATATGCAAAATTACCACCGTAAAGTTAGTTTGGCAGCCTATTTTGGGGATGAAAGACGTTCTAAACCCATACCTTTCACGTTAGCCTCAACATGGATGCCGCCAAAGCACAAAATACCTGAAGAAATTAATTTGTTAATTGAAAAAGACAATGAGGACTTCCATAAATATTTCAAATTTCATAGAGAAAAACCTAATTTGACCAAAGAACAGGTAAAAGCAATTAGAGAGCTCATGAAGGTCAGACACATAGTAATAAAGCCAGCTGATAAGGGAAGTTCAGTAGTTATTTTAGATAGAGAACAGTACATATTTGAAGTATTGAGGCAATTAAATGATAAAACATATTATAGAAAATTGGATGAGCCTGTTTATTTAAAAACAATTCCAATAGTTCATAATATAATTAAGAATTTAAAAATTAAGAAATTCATCAATCATAAACAAGAGAAATATTTAAAAGGGGAAAGAGAGCCAAGGGAAAGACGCTTCTATATTTTACCAAAGATACACAAAGACCCAAAAAAATGGACAGTACCTTTTGAAGTGCCTCCAGGTAGGCCAATAGTTTCTGATTGTGGGAGTGAAACTTATCAGACTGCAGAGTATATTGATTATTTTCTTAATCCGTTGTCTACACTTCATCCTTCATATGTCAAAGATACATATCATTTTATTGATTTGGTCAAAAATTTAAAAATTCCAGAGTATTCTTTCTTTTTTAGCATGGACGTGGAGAGTCTGTATACAAACATTGATATTCCAGCAGGATTGGCAACAGTTAAAAAGATTTTCCAAAAATATCCTAATGAGGAAAGACCAGATGAAGAAATATTACAATTATTAGAAATAAATTTAACCAAAAATGATTTTGTTTTCAATGGAGAATTTTATTTGCAAATAAAAGGAACTGCGATGGGAAAGAAATTTGCACCCGCATATGCTAACATCTTTATGGCCAATTGGGAGGAGGAGGTTTTTGCCAAATGTTCGAAGAAACCCCTCCATTATTTGAGGTATTTAGATGACATATGGGGGATTTGGTGTTACTCATTGGAGGAATTTGAGGAATTCATGGGGATCTTAAATAGTCATGATCCCTCTATTTGTTTGAAACATATAATTAATCAATCTTTTATAGATTTTCTTGACACTACGGTGTATAAAGGTTCTTCGTTTTGTTCAACTGGGAAGTTAGATGTGAAAGTTTACTTTAAGGAAACGGATACACACTCTCTTTTGTTTAGGACCAGTTTTCATCCCAGGCACACCTTTAGAGGACTTGTGAAATCACAACTGTTAAGATTTTTTAGAATTTGTACTCAGATTAAGGACTTTTGGGAAGCTGTTAAGATTTTGTTTGGGGCCTTAAGAAACAGGGGTTATTCTAGAACATTTTTGAGGCAATGCCTTAAAACTTTTAGAGAAAAAACATTAGTTAATAGAAAGGAAATAATTCCTTTAATTACTCAATTTTCTTCGGTTAGTACAAGTTTAAATCGAACACTTAAAAATAATTTTAACATGATTGTAGGTAAATCGGACCTATTGAACAATTACGAGGTCATTTCAGCATATAGAAAAAATAAAAATTTAAAAGACTTTTTAGTTAGAGCTAAGCTAAAATCTCTGCAACATTCTTATCAGGAAGCTAAATTGGAGAATTTTTGTTCATTAAAATATGTTAAAAATGCAGAGAATAGGAGGATCTTTAGAATAACACAGGATTTTACGCCAAACACGTGTAATTTGATTTATTTAATTTTTTGTGCCAAATGTGGCAAGAAATATGTCGGTGAATCCGGAAATTCTATTATGAAAAGAATGTGGCAACATAGATATAATATCAAAAATAAAAAGGACACCGACACTCCTTTAGTTAGTCATTTTATTTTACATGGGCTGCAGGCGCTCAAGGTGGCAGGAATTCAGAGCAATTCAAATTGGACAACCAAAGAACGTAAAAGTATGGAGAGAAGGTGGATTTATTGTTTAAGTACAAAGGAACCATTGGGGTTAAATAAGAAATACAATTAATTTTAAATTTGGAATTACAGTCATCTTAAACTATTTGATGTATAACCCAAAATTCAAGCCCTTCCCTTTCCTCTAACCTTGACCTTTGCCCTCCCCCTCTTTCCTTGCCTAAACCTAACCTCGTCCCCTTTTCCTTACCTATCTAACCTCTCCTTTTTCCCTAATCCTAACCCTAACATCTCCCCTCCCCTCTTTCCCTAACCCTAACATCTCCTTCCCCCTTCTCCCCTAACCCTAACATCTCCCTTCCCCCTTCTTCCCCTAACCCTAACATCTCCCTTCCCCCTTCTTCCCTTCCTTCAACCCTAACATCTCCCTTCCCTCTTTCCCTAACCCTAACATCTCCCTTCCCTCTTTTTCTAACCCTAACTTCCTTCCCTCTTTCCCTAACCCTAACATCTTCCTCTCCTCATCCTTCCTTACTCTTAACCCTAATTTGGGCTATTTTTAAATTTATTATTTAATTATTTTAACAATAAATATTCATTTTCATAAGATAAATAAGAAACACAATATTTTTTCATAGCATTTAATATCACACAAAAATATACACAATCTAAAAATATTACATACAAAATAAATATTTCATAAATAAATAATTCATAAATATATAAATACGCATTTCAATAAATAACAGTTCATTATAATAGTTAAAATGGGTTACAAATATACAGGAAAAATTTATTCGGCATAAAAAGGGTTAAAAAACAGGATCCAATACACACTACTAACATCAAAGCCAACATCAAAGCCAACATTCCATCCATTCAAACCAATGGGATTTGCCTGCCACCTACCTCATTTGGATTTCAGCTTTCGAAGAGGCAACATCTTAGCGCTCTGCAAGCTCTTTTAGCTAGTCTTTTTCGTGCCCTAGCCTGAAGAAGACCCCTTCAGGGTCGAAACGTCACGCGTGGGCACATTTAGAAGTTAAGTTTCCTTTAGTTAAAAACAAGTTCATTTTTTAATAAGTTAATTTTTTATTTTATTTTTTTTTTTTTGTTAAAAACCTTAATTTAAGTTAAATATTTAAAAACCAACAGGCCAACATGGCCTATGACAACCAGGGCTGGACGGAGGTACGTTATGGCAGGAGACGCCAGTACCTCCGCCAGCCTACTTGGGACTCAGGACGAGGGGGAAGCCGGGGGATGGACAGCGCATCCCCCGACCCGTTTAGGGGACGGGATTGTTTCCCCTTGCCTAACCGGCCAGTGCCTCCCTCTGGCTTCTCTGCTCGTCGTCTCTCGACGCGTCCTCCTTTGCCACCAAGATACTACGGACCCCAATCAAGGTCGTATGCTGAGGTGGTTCGTGGAGCCAATCCCGGCTGGGATGGCTACAGAGGATCGTGGAACAGACAGCAGCACGGGGGTATTTCCAGCCCCTAAGAGAGAAACAGACTGCACCAACCAACCCGCAGTTTGGAAAGATGGTACGCCAGCTTCACAAGGTGATTAAGATCGTGCACCATCTCCAGAATGTCACAGGTGAAGCTGGCAAGTCTGAACCTCGGATGATCTCCCGGATGGTGGAGGTCCTGGCCACCATGATAAAACCGGCGATCCCCAGCTTGAAGACTTCCGACATGATAATGGGGAACGCGAAGAACTGGGGCCACACCACCATGGTCATCCTGCGTGATCATTATGAAGCTGCGTTGGAGGAGGTCTTGGAGGACTTATCAAAGGACCCGGGCCCGGATTGGAAGGTGGCTTTTGATGTTGCAACAAGGTGGGCCCGGAGGAATCTGCCACGTTTGGCACGAGACGTGGTTGACCATGCGGAGGCGTTAGTGGCGGCCTCCATCGGGTCAAAGCTTGATCCAGGTGGGGGAACTAACCCACAGACTACGAACCAACAAGGGGTGGAAGAACAAGCACAGGGGACATTACAGCCAACAAGACGACACACAAGGGATGACTCCTCTCAGGTGGAGTTTTTGGAGGAGGTAGTGGACCTCACCCCAAAGACAGGACGGAGGGCAGTTCGTTTTACACGAGAGGTGTCCACGATGACTGTGGAGGAGAGTGAGGAGATTCAGCCTGCAGGGGGACCTCAGCAACAGGAAGAAGAACTGGCCCCCCAAACTTCTCCACAGTGCTCCCCAAAAGAACAGAGGCCTCCTAGGAGAGCTCCAAGTCAGAGGGAGGAGGAACCACTACGGTTGGAGGAGGCAGACCACGCTTCTGATTCATTGATAGATGAGGGATTTGAGGTAGATTTGGACAAGACTCCAACACTGATCCCTCGGAAGAAAGTGGTTACCACGGCACAGGTTCACAGGGATCCGACGCAGGAAGACTTGCTGGATCTGGAGGACACAGTTCCTGAGGATTTGGAAGCTAGTGCTGCTTCCACTCCACAGCCTCACAAGTTTGGACCAACCAGGCACATCAGAACACAACGCAAGCTAGTGGATTGGACTGTGTCTGTGACTAAAAAGTGGCTGTTCATTGGAGATTCCAACTTGTGTAGAATGCCACATCATAGCATCCCAGATCTCCAAATAGATAGTTTTCCAGGAGCTAATTTTAGACACGTAAGCTCCATTTTGTTCAAGGCCATTGGACAGGTGGCGGTGGAGAAGATTGTCATTTCATGTGGACTAAACAGCCGGGAGCAGAAAACTAAGGAGACAACAGTCAAGCAGTTGCAATCAGCGGTACGGATGGCCAAGAGACGGTTTCCTTATTCGGAGATTTGGATTCCGTTGGTGAACTATTCCACTGCCTTGCCTGGAAAAGAGCAGCTCAATTTGAAGCAACTAAATGCTCATATCTTGAAGAACATGCCTTACCTTGATCTCCTTCCTGAGGACAGTTTCCAGACTGAGAAGGACCATATTCATTGGACCAAAGCTACGGCGGAGGCCATGTTTCATCATTGGGTAACGTTGTTAAACTTGAAAGCCCCGTAAGCCTTTCGAGGGAGGGGCGTGAGGGGTTGAAACCCCTTATTGCACAGAATGTTATTATATTATCTAAACAGTTCACTCCCACACAGGCTCAATTAGATGTATTGAATAAGGGTCTCACTTTCATTCCCACAATTAATTTAAATAGACATCAGAAGAATCAATTACAATTGGATATGCAAAATTACCACCGTAAAGTTAGTTTGGCAGCCTATTTTGGGGATGAAAGACGTTCTAAACCCATACCTTTCACGTTAGCCTCAACATGGATGCCGCCAAAGCACAAAATACCTGAAGAAATTAATTTGTTAATTGAAAAAGACAATGAGGACTTCCATAAATATTTCAAATTTCATAGAGAAAAACCTAATTTGACCAAAGAACAGGTAAAAGCAATTAGAGAGCTCATGAAGGTCAGACACATAGTAATAAAGCCAGCTGATAAGGGAAGTTCAGTAGTTATTTTAGATAGAGAACAGTACATATTTGAAGTATTGAGGCAATTAAATGATAAAACATATTATAGAAAATTGGATGAGCCTGTTTATTTAAAAACAATTCCAATAGTTCATAATATAATTAAGAATTTAAAAATTAAGAAATTCATCAATCATAAACAAGAGAAATATTTAAAAGGGGAAAGAGAGCCAAGGGAAAGACGCTTCTATATTTTACCAAAGATACACAAAGACCCAAAAAAATGGACAGTACCTTTTGAAGTGCCTCCAGGTAGGCCAATAGTTTCTGATTGTGGGAGTGAAACTTATCAGACTGCAGAGTATATTGATTATTTTCTTAATCCGTTGTCTACACTTCATCCTTCATATGTCAAAGATACATATCATTTTATTGATTTGGTCAAAAATTTAAAAATTCCAGAGTATTCTTTCTTTTTTAGCATGGACGTGGAGAGTCTGTATACAAACATTGATATTCCAGCAGGATTGGCAACAGTTAAAAAGATTTTCCAAAAATATCCTAATGAGGAAAGACCAGATGAAGAAATATTACAATTATTAGAAATAAATTTAACCAAAAATGATTTTGTTTTCAATGGAGAATTTTATTTGCAAATAAAAGGAACTGCGATGGGAAAGAAATTTGCACCCGCATATGCTAACATCTTTATGGCCAATTGGGAGGAGGAGGTTTTTGCCAAATGTTCGAAGAAACCCCTCCATTATTTGAGGTATTTAGATGACATATGGGGGATTTGGTGTTACTCATTGGAGGAATTTGAGGAATTCATGGGGATCTTAAATAGTCATGATCCCTCTATTTGTTTGAAACATATAATTAATCAATCTTTTATAGATTTTCTTGACACTACGGTGTATAAAGGTTCTTCGTTTTGTTCAACTGGGAAGTTAGATGTGAAAGTTTACTTTAAGGAAACGGATACACACTCTCTTTTGTTTAGGACCAGTTTTCATCCCAGGCACACCTTTAGAGGACTTGTGAAATCACAACTGTTAAGATTTTTTAGAATTTGTACTCAGATTAAGGACTTTTGGGAAGCTGTTAAGATTTTGTTTGGGGCCTTAAGAAACAGGGGTTATTCTAGAACATTTTTGAGGCAATGCCTTAAAACTTTTAGAGAAAAAACATTAGTTAATAGAAAGGAAATAATTCCTTTAATTACTCAATTTTCTTCGGTTAGTACAAGTTTAAATCGAACACTTAAAAATAATTTTAACATGATTGTAGGTAAATCGGACCTATTGAACAATTACGAGGTCATTTCAGCATATAGAAAAAATAAAAATTTAAAAGACTTTTTAGTTAGAGCTAAGCTAAAATCTCTGCAACATTCTTATCAGGAAGCTAAATTGGAGAATTTTTGTTCATTAAAATATGTTAAAAATGCAGAGAATAGGAGGATCTTTAGAATAACACAGGATTTTACGCCAAACACGTGTAATTTGATTTATTTAATTTTTTGTGCCAAATGTGGCAAGAAATATGTCGGTGAATCCGGAAATTCTATTATGAAAAGAATGTGGCAACATAGATATAATATCAAAAATAAAAAGGACACCGACACTCCTTTAGTTAGTCATTTTATTTTACATGGGCTGCAGGCGCTCAAGGTGGCAGGAATTCAGAGCAATTCAAATTGGACAACCAAAGAACGTAAAAGTATGGAGAGAAGGTGGATTTATTGTTTAAGTACAAAGGAACCATTGGGGTTAAATAAGAAATACAATTAATTTTAAATTTGGAATTACAGTCATCTTAAACTATTTGATGTATAACCCAAAATTCAAGCCCTTCCCTTTCCTCTAACCTTGACCTTTGCCCTCCCCCTCTTTCCTTGCCTAAACCTAACCTCGTCCCCTTTTCCTTACCTATCTAACCCCTCTCCTTTTTCCCTAATCCTAACCCTAACATCTCCCCTCCCCTCTTTCCCTAACCCTAACATCTCCTTCCCCCTTCTCCTTCCTAACCCTAACATCTCCTTCCCCCTTCTTCCCCTAACCCTAACATCTCCCTTCCCCCTTCTTCCCTTCCCTAACCCTTCCCCCTTCCCTAACATCTCCCTTCCCTCTTTCCCTAACCCTAACATCTTCCTTCCCTCTTTCCCTAACCCTAACATCTTCCTCTCCTCATCCTTCCTTACTCTTAACCCTAATTTGTGGCTATTTTTAAATTTATTATTTAATTATTTTAACAATAAATATTCATTTTCATAAGATAAATAAGAAACACAATATTTTTTCATAGCATTTAATATCACACAAAAATATACACAATCTAAAAATATTACATACAAAATAAATATTTCATAAATAAATAATTCATAAATATATAAATACGCATTTCAATAAATAACATCAGTTCATTATAATAGTTAAAATGGGTTACAAATATACAGGAAAAATTTATTCGGCATAAAAAGGGTTAAAAAACAGGATCCAATACACACTACTAACATCAAAGCCAACATCAAAGCCAACATTCCATCCATTCAAACCAATGGGATTTGCCTGCCACCTACCTCATTTGGATTTCAGCTTTCGAAGAGGCAACATCTTAGCGCTCTGCAAGCTCTTTTAGCTAGTCTTTTTCGTGCCCTTCTAGCCTGAAGAAGACCCCTTCAGGGTCGAAACGTCGCGCGTGGGCACATTTAGAAGTTAAGTTTCCTTTAGTTAAAAACAAGTTCATTTTTTAATAAGTTAATTTTTTATTTTATTTTTTTATTTTTGTTAAAAACCTTAATTTAAGTTAAATATTTAAAAACCAACAGGCCAACATGGCCTATGACAACCAGGGCTGGACGGAGGTACGTTATGGCAGGAGACGCCAGTACCTCCGCCAGCCTACTTGGGACTCAGGACGAGGGGGAGACCGGGGGATGGACAGCGCATCCCCCGACCCGTTTAGGGGACGGGATTGTTTCCCCTTGCCTAACCGGCCAGTGCCTCCCTCTGGCTTCTCTGCTCGTCCTCGACGTCCTCCTTTGCCACCAAGATACTACGGACCCCAATCAAGGTCGTATGCTGAGGTGGTTCGTGGAGCCAATCCCGGCTGGGATGGCTACAGAGGATCGTGGAACAGACAGCAACGGGGGTATTTCCAGCCCCTAAGAGAGAAACAGACTGCACCAACCAACCCGCAGTTTGGAAAGATGGTACGCCAGCTTCACAAGGTGATTAAGATCGTGCACCATCTCCAGAATGTCACAGGTGAAGCTGGCAAGTCTGAACCTCGGATGATCTCCCGGATGGTGGAGGTCCTGGCCACCATGATAAAACCGGCGATCCCCAGCTTGAAGACTTCCGACATGATAATGGGGAACGCGAAGAACTGGGGCCACACCACCATGGTCATCCTGCGTGATCATTATGAAGCTGCGTTGGAGGAGGTCTTGGAGGACTTATCAAAGGACCCGGGCCCGGATTGGAAGGTGGCTTTTGATGTTGCAACAAGGTGGGCCCGGAGGAATCTGCCACGTTTGGCACGAGACGTGGTTGACCATGCGGAGGCGTTAGTGGCGGCCTCCATCGGGTCAAAGCTTGATCCAGGTGGGGGAACTAACCCACAGACTACGAACCAACAAGGGGTGGAAGAACAAGCACAGGGGACATTACAGCCAACAAGACGACACACAAGGGATGACTCCTCTCAGGTGGAGTTTTTGGAGGAGGTAGTGGACCTCACCCCAAAGACAGGACGGAGGGCAGTTCGTTTTACACGAGAGGTGTCCACGATGACTGTGGAGGAGAGTGAGGAGATTCAGCCTGCAGGGGGACCTCAGCAACAGGAAGAAGAACTGGCCCCCCAAACTTCTCCACAGTGCTCCCCAAAAGAACAGAGGCCTCCTAGGAGAGCTCCAAGTCAGAGGGAGGAGGAACCACTACGGTTGGAGGAGGCAGACCACGCTTCTGATTCATTGATAGATGAGGGATTTGAGGTAGATTTGGACAAGACTCCAACACTGATCCCTCGGAAGAAAGTGGTTACCACGGCACAGGTTCACAGGGATCCGACGCAGGAAGACTTGCTGGATCTGGAGGACACAGTTCCTGAGGATTTGGAAGCTAGTGCTGCTTCCACTCCACAGCCTCACAAGTTTGGACCAACCAGGCACATCAGAACACAACGCAAGCTAGTGGATTGGACTGTGTCTGTGACTAAAAAGTGGCTGTTCATTGGAGATTCCAACTTGTGTAGAATGCCACATCATAGCATCCCAGATCTCCAAATAGATAGTTTTCCAGGAGCTAATTTTAGACACGTAAGCTCCATTTTGTTCAAGGCCATTGGACAGGTGGCGGTGGAGAAGATTGTCATTTCATGTGGACTAAACAGCCGGGAGCAGAAAACTAAGGAGACAACAGTCAAGCAGTTGCAATCAGCGGTACGGATGGCCAAGAGACGGTTTCCTTATTCGGAGATTTGGATTCCGTTGGTGAACTATTCCACTGCCTTGCCTGGAAAAGAGCAGCTCAATTTGAAGCAACTAAATGCTCATATCTTGAAGAACATGCCTTACCTTGATCTCCTTCCTGAGGACAGTTTCCAGACTGAGAAGGACCATATTCATTGGACCAAAGCTACGGCGGAGGCCATGTTTCATCATTGGGTAACGTTGTTAAACTTGAAAGCCCCGTAAGCCTTTCGAGGGAGGGGCGTGAGGGGTTGAAACCCCTTATTGCACAGAATGTTATTATATTATCTAAACAGTTCACTCCCACACAGGCTCAATTAGATGTATTGAATAAGGGTCTCACTTTCATTCCCACAATTAATTTAAATAGACATCAGAAGAATCAATTACAATTGGATATGCAAAATTACCACCGTAAAGTTAGTTTGGCAGCCTATTTTGGGGATGAAAGACGTTCTAAACCCATACCTTTCACGTTAGCCTCAACATGGATGCCGCCAAAGCACAAAATACCTGAAGAAATTAATTTGTTAATTGAAAAAGACAATGAGGACTTCCATAAATATTTCAAATTTCATAGAGAAAAACCTAATTTGACCAAAGAACAGGTAAAAGCAATTAGAGAGCTCATGAAGGTCAGACACATAGTAATAAAGCCAGCTGATAAGGGAAGTTCAGTAGTTATTTTAGATAGAGAACAGTACATATTTGAAGTATTGAGGCAATTAAATGATAAAACATATTATAGAAAATTGGATGAGCCTGTTTATTTAAAAACAATTCCAATAGTTCATAATATAATTAAGAATTTAAAAATTAAGAAATTCATCAATCATAAACAAGAGAAATATTTAAAAGGGGAAAGAGAGCCAAGGGAAAGACGCTTCTATATTTTACCAAAGATACACAAAGACCCAAAAAAATGGACAGTACCTTTTGAAGTGCCTCCAGGTAGGCCAATAGTTTCTGATTGTGGGAGTGAAACTTATCAGACTGCAGAGTATATTGATTATTTTCTTAATCCGTTGTCTACACTTCATCCTTCATATGTCAAAGATACATATCATTTTATTGATTTGGTCAAAAATTTAAAAATTCCAGAGTATTCTTTCTTTTTTAGCATGGACGTGGAGAGTCTGTATACAAACATTGATATTCCAGCAGGATTGGCAACAGTTAAAAAGATTTTCCAAAAATATCCTAATGAGGAAAGACCAGATGAAGAAATATTACAATTATTAGAAATAAATTTAACCAAAAATGATTTTGTTTTCAATGGAGAATTTTATTTGCAAATAAAAGGAACTGCGATGGGAAAGAAATTTGCACCCGCATATGCTAACATCTTTATGGCCAATTGGGAGGAGGAGGTTTTTGCCAAATGTTCGAAGAAACCCCTCCATTATTTGAGGTATTTAGATGACATATGGGGGATTTGGTGTTACTCATTGGAGGAATTTGAGGAATTCATGGGGATCTTAAATAGTCATGATCCCTCTATTTGTTTGAAACATATAATTAATCAATCTTTTATAGATTTTCTTGACACTACGGTGTATAAAGGTTCTTCGTTTTGTTCAACTGGGAAGTTAGATGTGAAAGTTTACTTTAAGGAAACGGATACACACTCTCTTTTGTTTAGGACCAGTTTTCATCCCAGGCACACCTTTAGAGGACTTGTGAAATCACAACTGTTAAGATTTTTTAGAATTTGTACTCAGATTAAGGACTTTTGGGAAGCTGTTAAGATTTTGTTTGGGGCCTTAAGAAACAGGGGTTATTCTAGAACATTTTTGAGGCAATGCCTTAAAACTTTTAGAGAAAAAACATTAGTTAATAGAAAGGAAATAATTCCTTTAATTACTCAATTTTCTTCGGTTAGTACAAGTTTAAATCGAACACTTAAAAATAATTTTAACATGATTGTAGGTAAATCGGACCTATTGAACAATTACGAGGTCATTTCAGCATATAGAAAAAATAAAAATTTAAAAGACTTTTTAGTTAGAGCTAAGCTAAAATCTCTGCAACATTCTTATCAGGAAGCTAAATTGGAGAATTTTTGTTCATTAAAATATGTTAAAAATGCAGAGAATAGGAGGATCTTTAGAATAACACAGGATTTTACGCCAAACACGTGTAATTTGATTTATTTAATTTTTTGTGCCAAATGTGGCAAGAAATATGTCGGTGAATCCGGAAATTCTATTATGAAAAGAATGTGGCAACATAGATATAATATCAAAAATAAAAAGGACACCGACACTCCTTTAGTTAGTCATTTTATTTTACATGGGCTGCAGGCGCTCAAGGTGGCAGGAATTCAGAGCAATTCAAATTGGACAACCAAAGAACGTAAAAGTATGGAGAGAAGGTGGATTTATTGTTTAAGTACAAAGGAACCATTGGGGTTAAATAAGAAATACAATTAATTTTAAATTTGGAATTACAGTCATCTTAAACTATTTGATGTATAACCCAAAATTCAAGCCCTTCCCTTTCCTCTAACCTTGACCTTTGCCCTCCCCCTCTTTCCTTGCCTAAACCTAACCTCGTCCCCTTTTCCTTACCTATCTAACCCCTCCTTTTTCCCTAATCCTAACCCTAACATCTCCCCTCCCCTCTTTCCCTAACCCTAACATCCTCCTTCCCCCTTCTCCCCTAACCCTAACATCTCCCTTCCCCCTTCTTCCCTAACCCTAACATCTCCCTTCCCTCTTTCCCTAACCTTAACATCTCCCTTCCCTCTTTCCCTCTTTCCCTAACCCTAACATCTTCCTTCCCTCTTTCCCTAACCCTAACATCTTCCTCTCCTCATCCTTCCTTACTCTTAACCCTAATTTGGGCTATTTTTTAAATTTATTATTTAATTATTTTAACAATAAATATTCATTTTCATAAGATAAATAAGAAAATAAGACACAATATTTTTTCATAGCATTTAATATCACACAAAAATATACACAATCTAAAAATATTACATACAAAATAAATATTTCATAAATAAATAATTCATAAATATATAAATACGCATTTCAATAAATAACAGTTCATTATAATAGTAATAGTTAAAATGGGTTACAAATATACAGGAAAAATTTATTCGGCATAAAAAGGGTTAAAAAACAGGATCCAATACACACTACTAACATCAAAGCCAACATCAAAGCCAACATTCCATCCATTCAAACCAATGGGATTTGCCTGCCACCTACCTCATTTGGATTTCAGCTTTCGAAGAGGCAACATCTTAGCGCTCTGCAAGCTCTTTTAGCTAGTCTTTTTCGTGCCCTAGCCTGAAAGAAGACCCCTTCAGGGTCGAAACGTCACGCGTGGGCACATTTTAGAAGTTAAGTTTCCTTTAGTTAAAAACAAGTTCATTTTTTAATAAGTTAATTTTTTATTTTATTTTTTTATTTTTGTTAAACATTTTTTTATTTTGTTAAAAGTTTTTAAATTTAAAAACCAACAGGCCAACATGGCTTAACCAGGGCCTAGGGCTGGACGGAGGTACAATTATGGCAGGAGACGCCAGTACCTCCCCCAGCCAGCCTACTTGGGAACTCCTGGAGGAAGCTTCAGCATAACTGGAAGCGCATCCCCGACCCGTTGACGTTTAGGATTGTTTCCAACTGGCATAACATGGCTTCCTTAACCTTAGGGCTGGACGGAGGTAACCTATGGCAGGACCCAGTACCTAACTCCTAACCCTCCTAGTTAACTCTGGATCTCTAACCCTGGATTGTTTCCTAACCTCAACCCTTTAACTTTTTTCCTAACCCCAACCTTTCCTTTCCTTTTCTCCTGAACCTCCTAACCCTAACCCTAACCCTAACCCTTAACCCTCTAACCCTAACCTCTAACCCTTTCTTTTTTCCTAACCCCAACCTTTCCTTTCCTTTTCTCCTGACCTTAACCCTCCCCTTCCCCTGTTTTTCTAACCCTAACCTCCCAACCTTCCCTAACCTTTACCTGACCCTACCCTTTCCTTTTATCTTAACCCTAACCCTTTTTCCTAACCTCCTTCCCTTTTTAACCTAACCCTAACCTTACCCCCTTCCATTTACCTGACCCTAACCTCCCCTCCCGTTCCCTTGTTAACCTAACTTCCCCTCCCCCTTTTTCCTAACCATAAATTGCCCCTTCCCTTTTTCCTAACCCTAACCTTACCCCCTTCCATTTATCCTGACCCTCTCCCGTTTTTCCCTAACCCTAACCTCTCCCGTTCCCTTGTCTCTAACCCTAACCTCTTTGCCCTTTTCTAACCCTTACCTTCTCTTTTTCCCTAACCCTAAGATCACCCTATCCTTGGGCCCACCCCTAACTTCTTTCCTTCCTTTCCCTTATCTTCCCTTATTTTGAAAAGCCTAATTGGTTCATTTGTGATTTATTTCAAATTAAATATTCATTGAATAGAATAACCTAGAAAATTCATAAATACATAAATAAGCATTAAAAATACATAGCATCAGTTCAATTCATAGTTAAAAGCAGCATTAAAAATAAATCACACATTTGATTTTTCATATTATTTAATATAAAACATACACAACATTCAATATTAAAATATTAAAATACATTTTCATAAATACAATTTACAATTTCATAAATACATAAAGCAGCATTAAAAATGTAGTATCAGTTCATTTAAAGAGTTAAAAACATTTAAAATACAGGAAAAATCATTTATTCAGCAGAAAAAGGGTTAAAAAGTGGTCCAATACACACATACAGGATCAAAGCCAAGATCAAAGGCAACATTCTCTCCATTCAGTTCAATGCATTTTGCCTGCCACCTACCTCATTTCAACTCCAGTCGTCGTGAGAGAGCAACATCGAGGAGCTCAGTAGACCTTTGGGGATTGTGTTTTTGTTTGGTGCCCTCACCTGAAGAAGACCGATGAGGTCGAAACGTTGTGGAATAGGGCACATTCATTGATATTTTTTTTTTTTAGATTTGAAGGGAGTTTTTCTGTTGTTTTTGTTTCGGTTTTGAGTTTTAGATAACAAATAGAATTTTTCGCTGCAAGAAATTTAGAAAGCAGTAGTTTTTAGTTCGGGGAATTTTTATTTTATTATTTTTTCATCATCATGGCCGACTGGACCTTGGTCCAATATGGGAGACGGAGGGCTCGTCGCCCCCCTCAAGATTGGTTTCAGGACCGTGATGGAGCTGGCCCTGGGTGGGGGGCCCGTGCATGTACTCCGGAGCCACCTTACAGGGGTCCGGCTCAAAACCCTCTTCCTAACCGGCCTGTGCAAAGCACCGCCTAGGATGTCGGCTCCTGATCGTTCCTACAGGACTTTCAAGACTTTTGGACCCCAAGAGAGATCTTATGCGTCTGTAGTACGAGGCATTAATCCCCAGCCAAGATTTCCAAGGGATTATGGCTACGGTTCGCAATTTCAAAGTGGGAGAAGATTCCCGCAACCGAGCAAGTCCTTTGAGCTGATGAGAGATCGCAGACCAGTGCAGACAGATCCTAAGTTTGCGAAGAAGGTGCGTAAATTCTACAGGATCATTCAACTGTTGCACCACCTGCAAAATGTGACCCCAGATCCAGGGGAACAAGGTCCTCGGATTATTTCCAGGATGGTGGATATCCTGGCTTCGATGATCAAGCCAGCTCTTCCAACCCAGCTCACTTTGGATATGATAGTGGGTAATGCCAAGAACTGGGGACATACCACACTGATCATATTGCAGGATCATTACCAGGATGGTCTGAAGGATCTGTTGAAGGACTTGACTGACGAGTTTGATCCGGAGTGGAGAGACGCCTTTGTCGGTTGCTACGAGATGGGCTAGACGCAACTTGGCCCGCATTACCCAGGAGGTTCTCGACCACGCGGAAGCTTTGATTGCATCATGTGGAGACACTGGGAAGGAGGAGAGAAGAGGAGAAAAGACTGTTGGTGACATGAAAGAAAAGGGGAAGGAACAGCAACAGGACCAGGCAACGGAAACAGAACAGCAGAGGGAAGAACAGGAACGGACGCAAGCAGTTGGGAGACGCCGGGGGGTGGTGCTCAAGGAAGTGGAAAGTGTATTTTTGGAAGAGATTGAGGAATGCTTGCCAGATCCGAGCCAAGTCCTGACACAGAGGGCTGCTACCAAAGTGCGCTTTGAGCAGAGTCCGACACCTGCAGGCACCAGAGTCTGGAGGTACGTTGAGACAAACGCATGGGGAGATGGAACAGCAAAGAAAGGAGCCGAGCATGGTTTCGGTTGGGGTAGGTCCAGATTCCCCCAAACAGCAAAGAGTTCCTCGACGTACCTTGACAGCCAAAGTTTTATGCCCGGATCCGGATGTGAGTTCACAGGTCCACGCAGAGGAAGGGAGAGGTTCCCACCTATTGGACAGACAGACAAACCTGGACGACACACCGCCTTTGATTCCTATGCCAATACAACACACAGCCCAAGTACATCAGGCTGGTGAACAAGTCAAAGACTCCATTGAGGACTTGGAAAGCTTTTTTTCTGGGGACCTCACAGACAGCCTCACTTCAACACCAAGACCTGTTTACAAGCCGTTCAAACACATGAGGACCAACCGCAAGATGGTAGATTGGGGTCTCAGTGTACAGAAGAAATGGGTCATTTTGGGAGATTCCAATCTGGCTAGGATTCCAAGGCATGTTTATCCAGACCTACAGATCGATAGCTATCCGGGAGCCAATTTCCGACATGCTGAGGCACTTATGGCTAAATCCATAGGCCAGGTGACAGTTGAGAAGGTGGTCTTGGCGTTCGGGTTGAATAGCCGGAATCAGAAAGCGAAGGAGACAGCTGTGAAGCAAGTCCAGGCGGCGGTCAGAGGAGCAAAAAGGAAGTTTCCGCATGCTGAGATCTGGGTTCCATTGATCAACTATTCTTCCTCCTTGCCCTTTAATGAGAAAGAAACCCTTCGTGTGCTGAACTCATATATCTTTAAGAACATGCCGTATATTACGGCTTTGCCAGCGGATAAGTTTCACACGGAGGGTGACCAGTTGCACTGGACACGTGAGACGGCCCAAGCTATGTTGGAACATTGGGCATCTGTTTTAAACTTGACAGCCCCATAAGCCTTACGGAGGAGGGGTGTCAGGGGCACAGGCCCTTGGTTGACCGGAATGTGATTATTTTGGCTAAGAACTTTCGTCCCACTCAGGCACAGCTGGATCTCCTAGGTAAGGGATTGACTTTTATTCCAACAATTGGCCTGGGGAAACAACAAAAAACGCAATTAGAAGTTGATTTACAAAATTATCATAGAAAAATCAAATTAGCAGCCTACTTTAAGAACACTATTTTGGATAGAATTAAGCCACGACCATTCACACCACCGTCCTTTTGGACCCCACCTGAGAAAGATTTACAGGAAGAAATCAAAAATTTGATTGAGAGGGATAATTTAGAGTTTAAAAAAGTTTTTAAATTTGGTATGGAGAGGCCAAATCTAACAAGGGATGAAGTCAAAGCTTTGAAAGAGTTAAGGGCAAATAAGCATATAGTGATTAAAGCTGCAGATAAAGGGAGTGCGGTGGTTATCATGGGACGGGACCAATATATTTTTGAGGTGGAACGTCAATTGAATGATCGGACTTATTATAGGAAGTTGAATGGTCCGATGTATCATGAAACAATTCCTATGGTACATTCTATTTTAAATACATTAAAAGACAAGAAATTCATAAACAACAAGCAAAATCAGTATCTTAAAGGTGATAGTGAGCCAAGGGAACGGAGATTTTATATTCTTCCAAAAATTCATAAGGATCCTAAAACCTGGACAGTGCCATATGAGATTCCACCTGGGAGACCAATAGTGTCAGATTGTGGGTCGGAAACATATCAAACTGCAGAATACATAGATTATTTTCTGAATCCATTGTCAGTTATTCATCCTTCTTACATTAAAAACACGTATCATTTCATTGAGATAATTAAAACTTTAAGAATTCCCCAGAATGCAATTTTCTTTAGTGCAGATGTAGATAGTTTGTATACTAATATAGATATTAAAGCTGGATTGCAAGCAGTTAAAAAGATTTTTGAAAAACACCCAAACCCTGATAGACCGGATGAAGAGGTATTGAAATTGCTGGAGTTTAATTTGACTAGAAATGATTTTCTTTTTAATGGTAAGTTTTACCTTCAGATAAAAGGGACGGCTATGGGGAAGAGGTTCGCGCCAGCATATGCGAATATTTTTATGGCGAACTGGGAAGAGGAAGTGTTTGCCAAATGTCCCAAAAAACCTCTTCATTATTTTAGGTACTTGGATGACCTATGGGGGATATGGGGTTATTCTGAAGAAGAATTTGAGGAATTTATGCAAATTTTGAATGCGCATGACTCATCAATCAAACTAAAATATGTAACGGACAAACAAACAATTGATTTTTTGGATACAACGGTCTATAAGGGACCTACTTTTGACACAAAGGGCAATTTGGATGTTAAAGTGTTTTTCAAGGAAACTGATACACACGCATTATTGTATAGGACAAGTTTCCATCCGAGACATACGTTTAGAGGTCTAATTAAGTCTCAGTTATTGCGTTTTGATAGAATTTGTACACAAAGAGACAGTTTTTGGGAAGCAGTAAGGATTTTATTTGGGGCTTTGAGAAAAAGAGGATATACAAGATCATTCCTGAAGCAGTGTCTTCACACTTTTAGGGAGGGAAAGCAAGTCCGGGACACAACAATTATTCCTTTGATTACTAAATTTTCCACTATGAGTAGAAGACTGAATGGAAGTCTAAAAGCTAATTTTCAGAGCATGATTTGTCATACAGGTATTTTGGAAGGACATCAAGTGATCTCGGCCTATAAGAAAAATAAGAATTTAAAAGATATCTTAGTTAGGGCTAAGTTGGACCCGGTACAGCAAACCAATTTCAGAGGAGTTGGAAGAGTTCACAGTAGTTAAACATGTTCGTAATAGACTCAATAGACGGATATTTATGATAAATCAAGAATTTACCCCACTCTCGTGTAACTGTATATATATGATTTTTTGTAAAAAGTGTGAGAAACAATACATCGGAGAGACAAAGAACTCCATTAAGATGCGTATGTGGCAACACAGGTATAATATTAGAAAGAGAAAACACATGGATACTCCCTTGGTTAAACATTTTGTTTTGCATGGTCTACAGATGCTACGAGTAGCTGGAATACAGGGGAATTCAATTTGGACACATACCCAGAGACGGGCTGTGGAAAGACAATGGATACATAGATTACAGACAATAGAACCAATTGGTCTCAATATTAGATATAATAGATCTCCTGTATCTTGAGCTTAAGGGTGGTAGCAGGACTAAATGATGGGAAATTGGACTTGAATGTGATAAATCCTTGATTTTTTTATTCAATTTAATCCTAAATTGGTACTTAATTCCAACCACAATGATTATGGGCCTAGTTAACTCTATCTCTAACCCTAACCTCAACCCTTTCTTTTTTCCTAACCCCAACCTTTCCTTTCCTTTTCTCCTGACCTTAACCTCCCCCTTCCCCTGTTTTTCTAACCCTAACCTCCTTCCCTTTTACCTGACCCTACCTTAACCCTTTCCTTTTATCTTAACCCTAACTTCCCCCTCCCCCTCTTTTCCTAACCATAACCCCTTCCCTTTTGCCTAACCCTAACCTTACCCCCTTCCATTTATCCTGACCCTAACCTCTCCCGTTCCCTTGTCTCTAACCCTAACCTCTTTGCCCTTTTCTAACCCTTATCCTTCTCTTTTTCCCTAACCCTAAGATCACCCTATCCTTGGGCCCACCCCTAACTTCTTTCCTTTCCCTTATCTTCCCTTATTTTGAAAAGCCTAATTGGTTCATTTGTGATTTATTTCAAATTAAATATTCATTGAATAGAATAACCTAGAAAATTCATAAATACATAAATAAGCATTAAAAATACATAGCATCAGTTCAATTCATAGTTAAAAGCATTAAAAATAAATCACACATTTGATTTTTCATATTATTTAATATAAAACATACACAACATTCAATATTAAAATACATTTTCATAAATACAATTTACAATTTCATAAATACATAAAGCAGCATTAAAAATGTAGTATCAGTTCATTTAAAGAGTTAAAAACATTTAAAATACAGGAAAAATCATTTATTCAGCAGAAAAAGGGTTAAAAAGTGGTCCAATACACACATACAGGATCAAAGCCAAGATCAAAGGCAACATTCTCTCCATTCAGTTCAATGCATTTTGCCTGCCACCTACCTCATTTCAACTCCAGTCGTCGTGAGAGCAACATCGAGGAGCTCAGTAGACCTTTGGGGATTGTGTTTTTGTTTGGTGCCCTCACCTGAAGAAGACCGATGAGGTCGAAACGTTGTGGAATAGGGCACATTCATTGATATTTTTTTTTTTTAGATTTGAAGGGAGTTTTTCTGTTGTTTTTGTTTCGGTTTTGAGTTTTAGATAACAAATAGAATTTTTCGCTGCAAGAAATTTAGAAAGCAGTAGTTTTTAGTTCGGGGAATTTTTATTTTATTTTTTTTTTCATCATCATGGCCGACTGGACCTTGGTCCAATATGGGAGACGGAGGGCTCGTCGCCCCCCTCAAGATTGGTTTCAGGACCGTGATGGAGCTGGCCCTGGGTGGGGGGCCCGTGCGTACCCGGAGCCACCTTACAGGGGTCCGGCTCAAAACCCTCTTCCTAACCCTAACCCTCCCCTCTTTCCCTAACCCTAACCCTCCTTCCCCCTTCTCCCCTACCCTAACCCTAACATCCTCCTTCCCCCTTCTCCCCTAACCCTAACACCTCCCTTCCCCCTTCTTCCTTACCCCTAACATCTCCCTCCCTCTTTCCCTAACCCTCTCCCTTCCCTCTTTTTCTAACATCTTCCTTCCCTCTTTCCCTAACCCTAACATCTTCCTCTCCTCATCCTTCCTTACTCTTAACCCTAATTTGTGGCTATTTTTAAATTTATTATTTAATTATTTTAACAATAAATATTCATTTTCATAAGATAAATAAGAAACACAATATTTTTTCATAGCATTTAATATCACACAAAAATATACACAATCTAAAAATATTACATACAAAATAAATATTTCATAAATAAATAATTCATAAATATATAAATACGCATTTCAATAAATAACAGTTCATTATAATAGTTAAAATGGGTTACAAATATACAGGAAAAATTTATTCGGCATAAAAAGGGTTAAAAAACAGGATCCAATACACACTACTAACATCAAAGCCAACATCAAAGCCAACATTCCATCCATTCAAACCAATGGGACTTACCTGCCACCTACCTCATTTGGATTTCAGCTTTCGAAGAGGCAACATCTTAGCGCTCTGCAAGCTCTTTTAGCTAGTCTTTTTCGTGCCCTAGCCTGAAGAAGACCCCTTCAGGGTCGAAACGTCAAGGCCATTTTTTTAAAATTTCCAAGTTAAGTTTTAAGTTTTAAATTAACAGGCCAACATTTTATAGTTTTGAGGTTTTTATTTTTCATGGACGCGTGGGCACATTTAGAAGTTAAGTTTCCTTTAGTTAAAAACAAGTTCATTTTTTAATAAGTTAATTTTTTATTTTATTTTTTTATTTTTGTTAAAAACCTTAATTTAAGTTAAATATTTAAAAACCAACAGGCCAACATTTAGGAGGCGCTTGGGCACTTGGTTGGGGACCTATCAACATTTGACAATTTAGGGCTGGAACCAACCCAACCCTAACCCTTCTATGCCTAACCCTAACACTAGAGCGCCAGTAACCCTACTTAACCCTACCCTTTCAACCCATTTGACCCTAAACCTTTTCCAGTTCTATGCCTAACCCTACCTTTTACCCTAACATTAACCCTTAACCCTAACCCTATAACCCTAACCCTAACCCTACCCTTTCAATTTCCATTCTATGCCTAACCTTAACCCTAACATTTGTTAACCCTAACCCTAACATTCCTTTCTATATCTAACCCTAACATTGATTTAATATTAGTCTCTAACCCTAACATTTGATCCTATGTTTTTTACCTTAATCCTAACCTCCTTTCCTGAACTTAACCCTAATTCCAAACCATAACCTATGCTTTTTAACCCTTTCAACCCTAACATTCCTTTCTATATCTAACCCTAACATTGTTTCATTTTTTAATTTAGCCCTAACTTAGTTTATCCTATGCCGGCTTTTTATAATTCATATTTTTATATTGTTTCATATTTTTAATTTCAATTTAAAAACATTTAACATTAATAAAAGTTAAAAACATTAATAAAAGCATAAAAAATAAAAAATTAAAAAAATTAATTAAAAATATAAAAATATTATGGTTATATACATAAAAAATAAAAAATTAAAAAAATTAATTAAAAATATAAAAATATTATGGTTATTTCATGTTTTAAAAAAATGTCATGATTTATTTTTAAAAAACTATGATTTATTTTTAAAAACCTTAAAATACCGTTGCTAAAAACATTTGGGAGTGAGGGGGTTAAAAAAATGGAATGCTAACACATACACACATACACACATACACATCACAGCTACATCAAAGCACATACACATCAAAGCCCCTATACGAACATTCCACCCACTCCAGTCAATCTCTTTGCAACCTACCTCATTTCGATCCTGGGCTTCGTAGGGAGCACATCTCAGGCTCAGTGACTTACCTTTGTTGGTTTTCTAGTGCCCACAGCCTGAAGACCAGCCCGATAGAAGGTCGAAACGTGCGTATTTTGGGCTTTTTTGTTTTGGAAGTTTCTTTTTTTCTTTTTTGAAGGTCTATTTTTCTTTGAGAAGAGTTTTTTCTGTTTAACCTCCAGGATTTTTTTGAGAAGAGTTTTTAGTTGAATTAATCTTTTTTTCTTTGATTGTTTAACAATTTTTTTATTTTAGGGACATTACTTCTCACTTTAAGCTTTTTGTGGAGGACCTCCTTTAGTTTTTGTTTTTTGTTTTTGGAGCCAGGGACATTGGAGGACGGGTGGCAAGTGGCACGTTATGGACGCAGGAAGCAGCGCGCCCGCCAACCACAGTTTTTTTATTTTAGGGTTTTTTACATTACTTCTCACTTTAAGGGAAGCCTTGGAGATTGGCCGTGAGAGAGTTCTGGTTTTTGGAGCCACATTCAAGGACCTTCCAAGGACCCTTCTAACTGTTTCCTGTTTAACCCAACTTAACCCCAACTAACCCTAACCCTAACCCTAACCCTGGGACCCTAACCCTACACACTACTAACATCAAAGTTGCTTCCATAAATCCATAGGGATTTGCTCATAACCCTTTCGGTCAACCCTCCAACCCTAACCTAACCCTAACCAATTTCCAATTCTGGCCCTAACCCTAACCAATTACTCTAACCCTAACCACTCCCCTAACCCTTCCTAACCCTAACCCTAACCCAACAATTCTTTGTGGAGATCTTCTAACCACTCCCCGATTCTAACCCTAACCCTAACCAGTTACCTTAAGACCAACTGTTTTTTTATTTTCTAACCCTAACCATTTCCCCCTATAACCAAAATCAACCCTAAAATTAAAGGGAACCAGATTTTATTTTTAAAGAATAATGAGTTTTAAGGGCCACTTTATTTCTAACCCTAACCATTTCCCCCACTTTATTTCTAATCTTAACAATTTTTTTAAATTTCTTATTTTTTTACTTTTATTATTTTTATTTTTTATTGTTTTATTTACTTTTCATTTTTTTATATATTTTTTTAGATATATTTTTATTTTTATTTTTATTTATTTATTTTTTATTCATTCATTTTTCAATTTCTTAATTTTTTATCTTTTCATTTATTTACTTATTTGTTTTTCATTTTTTATTTATTTTTATTTTTATTTTTATTTTTATTTTTTATTTCTTATTTTTTTTACTTTTCACTTTATTTAGTTATTTGTTTTTTTTATTTGTTTGGTATAAGGGTTAAAAACATAATAAATAAATAAATAAATATAAATTAGGGTTACTTTTAAAATTTAAATTCATAGTTACATAGTGTTTTAATAGTAATTCACTTTAAAGGGGGTTTAAAATGACAATTCTTAATAGTATTTGGCAGGGAGAGGGTTAAAAAGTTAAAAACATAAGAACTTTAGTGAATTCATTTGGGAAAGCAGTTTGCAAAAGGGGGTGGAGCCAGGGAGAGCATATAAGGGGAGGGCTGAGGAGAGAGAGCTCATTTCCACTCAGACTTTTGAGGGAGACACATCGCTCGCACAGCAGCTGTTTTTTTGCAGTTTTCTTTCACTTTTAGTGTGCCACAGGCCTGAGGAAGACCCAAGTGGTGGGTCGAAACGTTGCCTTACGGCACACGTCTAATTTAATTTAAAAACTTTTAAAAAAAACAAATTCGGATTTTTTTCTTTTTTTTCTTTTTTTCATATATAGGTTAAAAAAAACATTTGAAAACACAGAATTTCATTTTGATTTCTTTTATTTTTTACATTTATACAACAGACACATTTCATAACACTTGATTTCATAACTTTTAATAAATAGCACATAAATAATTTTATTACATAAATAACAAAGGCGAACCCACATACAAAAAAAGAAGAAGAGTGAGGAGTTGAGAGAGAGAGAGAGAGAGTGAGAGGAGAAAGGAAGAAGAGATGTTTGGGGAGGAGGAAGGTTGGACCGTGGTGCGCTACGGCAGCAGGGGCAGACGCGCCCGCCAGCACAACCAGGTGTGGGGTAGCGGTTCCGGCCGAGGGATGGACCGTGCACCTCCCGCCCAGTTTCGGGGACGGGCACGCTTTCCTTTCCCTAACCAGCCAGTGCCTCCCTTTGGCAGGGACCGTTTCCAGGGACCCCAATCAAGCGCTCATATGCAACTGTGGTGCGTGGGGTAAGCCCACGTGGGGCTCCTAGGCAGATGCCTCCACGCCCCAGTCGGGGTGATCAGATTAACAGGGAACCAGCTGATCCACAGTTTGGACAGCTGGTCCGCAAGATGCATGCCATTATTAAAGTGGTCCACCATCTTCAGAATGTGGCCCCCAAGGAAGGGAGGCCAGAACCGCGCATGATTTCGCGTATGGTTGACACTTTGGCCTCAATGATTAAGCCTGCAGTCCCCACTGCAGCAACGCTCGACCTAATTCAGGGTAATGCCAAAAATTGGGGCTACAATACCCTGCTTATTCTTGAGGACCATTATGTGGCAGGTCTTGAGACTTTGATGCAGGACCTAGACAAGATCCTGGTTCCGGATTGGAAACCAGCGTTTGAGGTGGCCAAGAGATGGGCCTTCAGGAATTTGCCCCGCATAACCCAGGAGGTTGTGGATCATGCGGAGGCATTGATTGCGTCCAGACAGACGGACAAAGTTTCAGTCGCACAACCAGAGACGCACACTGATGCACAGGTTGAGACTGCAGACTACAACCAGACCACACCGAAAACACGAGATGCACAACAACAGACATCTGCAACACGAGATACACTTCCAGAACAAACACACATTGCACGACAGACTGTGGTGAGTCATACGGTGGCCACGATGACTGAACAGACCACTCCGAGGGTTGAACCTTCTTCTGGGTCACCACAGGAGGAACCTCCTAAGGAAAGGAGACAGCCACGTAGAGTTAGGTGGCAAAACAACTGTGTAGTTACGGAGGACAGTGGTCTGTTGGACATTGAGGAACAGGTCTCAGGTCAGGTTGTTATGAGTCCTGGCAGTTGGTTGTTGGATGAGGAGCTAGGGGAGGAGATCATAGGGAGTCCATGTTTGGCACCTATCCGTGACTCCCTTGTTGTTCTAGAGGATGTAGTGCAGGTTCACACAGCACAGGGCTCTCAGAGGGATGTGTCCCAGTCGGACGTAGTGAGAGAGTTGACGTCCACTCCAGAGCCACAGCGCTTTTAAGGTGACCAGACACATCAACACAGAACGAAAAATGATCGACTGGGGTTTGGGTGTGGCTAAGAGGTGGCTCATCGTAGGGGACTCCAATCTGTCCAGGATTCCGGGACATTCTATCCCGGACCTCCAGATTGACAGTTACCCGGGGGCCAACTTCCGCCACGCTCAGGCATTGATGGCAAAATCTGTGAGTCAGGTTGGGGTGGAAAAAGTGGTTCTGTCCTTTGGCCTTAACTGTAGGGGACAGAGGGCCAAGGAAACCTCCATTAAACAACTGCAAGGTGCAGTTAGGATTGCGAAGCGGCAATTTCCGCATGCAGAAATTTGGATTCCGGTGATAAATTATTCACCGTCCTTATCCAGTGCGGAACGAACAACTTTGCTAACGCTGAATGCGTACATTATGCGGAATTTGCCATATATTCCCGCACTGAGGAGTACTGACTTTTACACGGAGAAAGATCATGTCCATTGGACGAGGGACACAGCCCGTGCGATGTTGAACCACTGGGTTTCATTTTTAAACTTGGATGCCCCTTAAGCCCTCTGAAGGAGGGGGATAAGGGATCCAAGCCTCTCTTGTCCCAAAATGTGATGGTGCTAGCCGAAAATTTCATTCTTACCAAACCACAGTTGGAGGTGTTGAATAGAGGCCTAACTTTTGTCCCTACAATTAATTTAAATAAAAATCAGAAACCACAACTTCAATTGGATATTCAAAATTACCATAGAAAAATTAAACTGGCAGCACATTTTCGAAATAGACAAAGACAAGTGGTACGCTTTACGGGAGTCTCAGATTGGACACCTCCTCTTGATATCTTACCTCCAGAGATCAGATTTTTAATTAAAAAGGATGATAAGGATTTTAATGAGCATTTTCGAATCAGGAAAGAAAAGCCAAATTTGTCAGGAGAGGAGGAGAAAGCTATTAAAGAATTAATGGATAATAGACACATTGTGATTAAACCTGCAGGATAAGGGCAGCGCAGTAGTTATTTTGGGGAGGGAGCAGTATATTATGGAGGTCAATCGACAGTTAAGTGATAGCAAATATTACAGGAAATTGGAAGATCCCATTTATTTAGAAACCGTTCCTATAGTTAAACAAATTTTGGAGAGTTTATTTAATCAAGGGTTTATAAATAAAAGACAAATGAGGTATTTACAGGGGGATTCGGAACCCAGGGCAAGGAGGTTTTACATTTTGCCTAAGATACACAAGGAGCCAGAAAAGTGGACTGTGCCCTTTAAGGTACCTCCAGGGAGGCCAATTGTTTCGGATTGTAGTAGTGACACCTATAGGACAGCTGAGTTCATTGATTATTATTTGAATCCCCTTTCGATTAAGCACCCCTCTTATGTTAAGGACACGTATCATTTTATTGACATCATTAAAAATTTGAGAATCCCTCCCAATTCATTTTTCTTTACAATTGATATAGATAGTTTGTACACAAATATTGACACTGAAGCTGGTTTGAGAGCTGTTAAAAACATATTTCATAAGTATCCTGATAGCAACAGGCCGGATGAGGAATTGTTACAGCTGTTGGAAATTAATCTAACTAGGAATGATTTTGAGTTTAATAAGGAATATTATTTGCAGATTAAAGGAACAGCTATGGGCAAGAAATTTGCGCCGGCATATGCCAATATTTTTATGGCAGACTGGGAGGCGAAAGCCTTAGGGAAATGTAGCAAGAAGCCATTTTATTATTTGAGATATTTGGATGACATTTTTGGGATTTGGAGGGACTCAAAAGAGGATTTTGAACAATTCATTAAAACATTGGACACTTTTGACCCATCTATAAGATTAAAATACAAATTTGATGACAATTCAATTGATTTTTTGGACACTACAGTATATAAAGGTACAGCATTCCATGAGAATCAGACATTGGACATTAAGGTTTATTTTAAGGAAACAGACACACATGCTTTATTATTTAAGTCAAGTTTTCATCCAAAACATACATTTAAGGGGTTAATTAAGTCACAATTGATTAGGTTTAAAAGAATTTGCACACAACAACATGATTTCAGGGAAGCAGTTAAAATTTTATTTGATACATTAAAAACCAGAGGATATTCAAGAACGTTTTTGCGATATTGTTTTAAGTCTTTTGAGACTCAGAAATCCAAAGATGAAAGAGAATTAATTCCGTTAATCACTAATTTTTCATCAATAAGTACACTTCTCAACAACAAATTGAAGACTAATTTTCATACACTCATAGAGGATCAGGGATTGTTAAAAAAACATCAAGTTATTTCAGCATACAGACGAAACAAAAATTTGAGGGATTATTTGGTCAGAGCAAGACTTCAATCACTACAACGAACCTCTAGAACCAATGTGGTATCAAGCAATTTTGTAAAGTTGGAATTTATATACAATAGAGCCAAGAGAATGGTTTTTAAAGTCTCACAAAGGTTTAGTCCAACAACCTCAAATTGTGTGTATTTAATTTTTTGTTCTAAGTGTGATAAACAATATGTAGGGGAAACTAGAAACTCAATCTCGGTAAGAATGATGCAACATAGATACAATATTAAAAATAAGAAAGAAATTCATACTCCGTTGGTACAACATTTTATTTTACACGGCTTGCAATCACTCAGGGTGTTAGGGATTCAAAGCAACTCATTGTGGACAGACAAGGAAAGAAGAAAGGCAGAGAGGAAATGGATTGGTTTATTGGACTGTAAGGAACCATTTGGATTAAACAAAAAGTATAATTAGTTTTTTAGTTTGAGTCCTAGTTTGGATGCCTAACGCCTAACCTCAACCATTTTCCTGCTCTAACCCTAACCATTTTCAAATTCTGGCCCTAACCCTAACCAATTTCCAATTCTGGCCCTAACCCTAACCAATTACTCTAACCCTAACCACTCCCCTATTCCTGATCTTAACCACTCCCCGATTCTAACCCTAACCCTAACCAGTTACCTTAAGACCAACTGTTTTTTTATTTTCTAACCCTAACCATTTCCCCCACTTTATTTCTAACCCTAACCATTTCCCCCACTTTATTTCTAATCTTAACAATTTTTTAAATTTCTTATTTTTTTACTTTTATTATTTTTATTTTTTATTGTTTTATTTACTTTTCATTTTTTTATATATTTTTTTAGATATATTTTTATTTTTATTTTTATTTATTTATTTTTTATTCATTCATTTTTCAATTTCTTAATTTTTTATCTTTTTCATTTATTTACTTATTTGTTTTTCATTTTTTATTTATTTTTTATTTTTATTTTTATTTCTTATTTTTTTTACTTTTCACTTTATTTAGTTATTTGTTTTTTTATTTGTTTGGTATAAGGGTTAAAAACATAATAAATAAATAAATAAATATAAATTAGGGTTACTTTTAAAATTTAAATTCATAGTTACATAGTGTTTTAATAGTAATTCACTTTAAAGGGGGTTTAAAATGACAATTCTTAATAGTATTTGGCAGGGAGAGGGTTAAAAAGTTAAAAACATAAGAACTTTAGTGAATTCATTTGGGAAAGCAGTTTGCAAAAGGGGGTGGAGCCAGGGAGAGCATATAAGGGGAGGGCTGAGGAGAGAGAGCTCATTTCCACTCAGACTTTTGAGGGAGACACATCGCTCGCACAGCAGCTGTTTTTTTTGCAGTTTTCTTTCACTTTTAGTGTGCCACAGGCCTGAGGAAGACCCAAGTGGGTCGAAACGTTGCCTTTTACGGCACACGTCTGCCTAATTTAATTTAAAAACTTTTAAAAAAACAAATTCGGATTTTTTTTTTTTTCTTTTTTTCTTTTTTTCATATATAGGTTAAAAAAAACATTTGAAAACACAGAATTTCATTTTGATTTCTTTTCTTTTATTTTTTACATTTATACAACAGACACATTTCATAACACTTGATTTCATAACTTTTAATAAATAGCAACATAAATAATTTTATTACATAAATAACAAAGGCGAACCCACATACAAAAAAAGAAGAAGAGTGAGGAGTTGAGAGAGAGAGAGAGAGAGAGTGAGAGGAGAAAGGAAGAAGAGATGTTTGGGGAGGAGGAAGGTTGGACCGTGGTGGTGCGCTACGGCAGCAGGGGCAGACGCGCCACCAGCCAGCACAACCAGGTGTGGGGTAGCGGTTCCGGCCGAGGGATGGACCGTGCACCTCCCGCCCAGTTTCGGGGACGGGCACGGGCACGCTTTCCTTTCCTTCCCTAACCCCTAACCCCTAACCCTAACCCCTAACCCTAACCCCCTAACTCCCCCTAACTTCCCTAACCCCAACTTCTAACCTCAACCCTAACCCCCCTAACCCTAACCCCTAACCCTACCCTAAACCCTAACCCTAACCCTAAACCCCTAACCCTAACCCTAACCCCAACCTCTTGGGATCGGGAGGGGAGTGAGCGGGGATGGATCCTGAGCATTCCCCAACCCCAAGGGGATGGGGCCCAACCCACTCACCCAACCCTAACCCTAACCCTAACCCTAACCCTAACCCTAACCCCAAATATGTCCACAATAGAGTCACAAAAACAATTTTTCAAATTCAACAAAGTTTTAATCCACATACATCTAATTGTGTTTATTTGATATTCTGTTTAATATGTGGGAAACAATACATTGGTGAAACCAAAAATTCAATTTTATTGAGAATGACTCAACATAGATATAACATTTCTAATAAAAAAGAAAGTCATATTCCTTTAATTCAACATTTTTTGGTACACGGCTTGCAAGCAGTCAGAGTGGCGGGTATACAGAGTAATTCATCTTGGACCGACTATGAGAGAAAGAAAGTTGAGAGAACATGGATCTTTTTATTGGACACTAAACAACCAAATGGCTTAAACATTAAAAATAATTAATTGGTTGAACTCAGCAGATCACCCTACGATACACTTCTATATTACCCGCTTCATCATGCCTGAACCTAACCTTTCCTTAATTTGTCTAATTCTGACCCCAACCCGGTAATCTATTCTAACCTTAACCCGTACCTTAAACACTAACCCTAACCTTAACATTTCTGGCCTTATCTTAACCCCAACCCAGTACTCCACTTCTAACCTTAACCTCTACCTTTAACACTAACCCTAACCTTAACATTTCTGCCCTTATCTTAACCCCAATCCAGTACCCAACTTCTAACCTTAACCTCTACCTTAAACACTAACCCTAACCTTAACATTTCTGCCCTTATCTTAACCCCAACCCCAGTACTCCACTTCTAACCTTAACCTCTACCCCGTGATCTAACCCTAATCTTAACCCTTCTTTTAAACCTAAGTCCAGACTTGTCCATATCCCTAAGTGGGCTATAGAGGTTAAATAAATAAATAAATAAATAAATAATCAGGCACAAAATGGTCAAAATTGTTTAATTATACAAAGGATAAACTGGGAGGAAACAATAGATTAAAAAACAATTAAAAAACAATTGAGACACAACGGATTAAAAACATTTTATAAATAAAGGGTTAAAAACATGGATATTAAAAATATGGATATACAAAGGGCTCAAAGGGTTAAGAACAATTAATATATTAAGGGTTAAAACATTTAATATACAAAGGCTTAAGAACGATTGAAATATTAGGGGTTAAAAACATTTGGCATTTAAAGAAGTTAAAAAAACAATTGGTACATACAGGGTTAAAAATATTGGACAAATATAGAATTTAAATTATTTCATTTTAAAGGGTTAAATATAGTTGATTTATAAAGGCTTAAAAACAACTGGAGGATAAAGGGTTAAAAACATTTGGAATACTAAAGGTTAAAATAATTTGTGAATTGGATATTATAATTAGGATAAAAGTTCATTATATATTAAAAACATGGGATATTTAAAAAGATTTGGCATAAAAAGGGTTAAATTTAAAAAGGTTTGGCATAAAAAGGGTTAAATTTAAAAGAGAGGCATCACAGACAAGAAATTCATTACTTTAGAATGTTCAGGGAAGAAACTCAGGGTTTTAGAATGTTCACATAAACAGACCTTATAAAGGGGAGCGCAGGCTTTTTCTCTCTCTCATTCTCACTCTGACCAGCAAAGGGGAAACACCTTATTAAGAGCAGCAGCCGCTTTTTGTTTTTTTCGTGTGCCTTTGGCCTGAAGAAGACCCACAGCGGGTCGAAACGTCGCCACCCGGGCACACATTTAATAAATAAATAAATAAATACATAAATAAATAAATAAATAATTTCATTTCATTTTTTATTTTTTTAAATAATTTAATTTATTGATTTGTATTTCATTAAAAACAAGTTTAGTTTTCATTAAAAACAATTTGATTTATTTTCAGTTCATTTTGAATTGGGCAAAATAAATAAATACACATTTGATAAAAACCCACGCCTCTATTATGAGCGGGTGGTACAATGACTGGACCGTGGTGCGTTACGGCAGACGCCGTAATCGCATCACTGGTCCAGTCCCCATGAGAGCCGACTGGGGGAGGGCCCGTGCACCACCTGCCTCCTATGGGAGGTGGGGCCCCAACCTCGCCTCCTAACCCCCTAACCCAACCCTAACCCTAACCCTAACCCAACCCTCCAACAAGGCTATCATTAGGAGAAAGCGTGTTCCTCAGGTGTTTCGGACCTAATAGGATCACTTCAGTTTTATCTGAGTTCAACAACAGGAAATTTCTGGTCATCCAAGCCTTTATATCTTTAAGGCAGGCATGGAGTTTCAGGAGCTGATCAGTTTTGTGTGGCTCCACTGATAAATATAATTGGGTGTCATCAGCATAACAATGGAAATCTATGGAGTGCCTCCTGATGATATTGCCAAGGGGCAGCATATACAAAATAAACAGAATTGGACCAAGCACTGAACCTTGTGGAACTCCATGACAGACTTTAGTATGCACAGAGGATTCATTATTAATATGGACAAACTGAGACCGATCTGATAAGTATGATCTGAACCAGTTTAATGCAGACCCTTTAATACCAAGCAGTTTTTCCATTCTCAGCAACAGAATGTGATGGTCAACTGTATCAAAGGCAGCACTAAGGTCTAACAGGACAAGTACAGACAGAAGCCCTCTATCTGATGCTGTCAACAGGTCATTGGTGACTTTCACAAGTGCTGTTTCTGTGCTATGGTGAGCTCTAAATCCTGACTGAAAAACTTCAAAAAGACTATTACTGTGGAGATAATTACATAACTGGCTGGCAACGGCTTTCTCTAGAATCTTAGACAAAAAGGGGAGGTTGGATATTGGTCTATAATTGGCTAACACATCTGCATCAAGTGTAGGTTTTTTTTTGATCAATGGTTTAATTACAGCTACTTTAAAAGACTTGGGTACAAAGCCTGACACCAGAGACAGATTAATAATATGCAGCAGTGATGTGCCAATAAATGGGAAAACTTCCTTAAGCAGCGTAGTTGGGATCGGGTCTAGGAGACAAGTTGTTGCTTTCGATGATGAAACTAACGAGGATAATTCGGGAAGGCCAATTGGAATAAAACTGTCTAAGCAATTGTCAGGTTTTAATGTATCTGCTCCTAAATTTCCTGAGTCTGAAGGATCGGAGTCTAACGAGGGCAGATCCTGACAAATTTTGTCCCTAATATTCAGAATCTTGTCATTAAAGAAGCTCATGAAATCATTACTACTTAAACTTAAGGGAATGCAGGGTTCAATAGAGCTATGGCTCTGTGTCAGCCTGGCTACAGTGCTGAAAAGAAACCTAGGGCAGTTCTTATTTTCCTCTATTAATTCTGAATAGTAGGCTGCTCTGGCATTACACAGGGCTTTCCTATACGTTTTGAGACTCTCTTTCCAGGCTAGGCGAGAGTCCTCCTCTTTGGTGGAGCGCCATATCCTTTCCAATTGTCGCGTTGTTTGTTTTAACTTGCGAGTTGCAGAGTTAAACCATGGTGCCAGTCTCTTCTGTTTTATAATCTTTCTTTTTAGGGGCGCAACAGAGTCCAGAGTGCCTCTGAGTGAGTCCATGGTGTTTCTAACAAGTTGGTCAATTTGGGGGGAGCTCAAAAAATTATGAGAGTCGTCAGAGATACTAGGAAATCTAACTGACTTTAATGCTGTCGGAATTGCTTCCTTAAATTTAGTCCTAGTACAATCGGGTAACCACCATCTAGTGAACACTAATTTTTCTAGAGGTGCATAGTCCAGTAATAGGAATTCAAATGATACTAAGTAGTGGTCTGATAACACAGGATTTTGGGGGGAGACTATTAAGTGCTCAATATCAATACCATAGGTGAGGACCAAATCAAGGGTGTGATTGTGACAGTGAGTTGGAGAATTTACTCTCTGAGAAAACCCAATGGAGTCCAATAATGAGATGAATGCTGTGCTAAGACTGTCACTATCCATGTCCACATGAATATTAAAATCACCTACAATAATTACCTTGTCATTTTCAAGGACTAAATTTGACAAGAACTCTGAAAATTCAGATAAGAATTCAGAGTATGGGCCTGGGGGGCGGTACACTACAGCAACTAGTATTGGCTTTGTGCTCTTCCAGGCTGGAGATGAAAGAGTAATAATAAGGCTTTCAAATGAGCTGTAGCCCTCTTTAGGCCGAGAATTTATTAATAGGGCTGAATTAAAAATGGCTGCAACTCCACCTCCTCGTCCAGTGTCTCGAGGAACATGAATGTTAGAATGACTCGGTGGAGTGGATTCATTTAGGCTAACATAATTCTTCCTGACCTAGCCAGGTCTCAGTAAGGCAGAACAGGTCTATATCAGAGTCAGATATCAAATCATTTATCAGAACAGCCTTAGAGGCCAGAGATCTGATGTTTAAGAGGCCACACTTAATTTTCTTATTATGCTGTTGCTGAGTTGCTACAGCAGCAGTTGTGTTAATTTTTATTAGATTTTTATGAATAACTCCCCTTTTCGGTTTTAAGAGTTTAAATGGTCGCTGGGCAGACACAGTTTCTATTCTATATTGGGTGTGCAGCTGCTCTAATGGAGGCGCAGAGAAGCGTGTAAGACTGCAACTCTGCTTACTGGTCCCAACTCTGGTATGTCATGAATTAGGACTAATAAAACTTTCTATATTTCTAGACAGGAGAGCGGCTCCAGCCAAAGTGGGATGGATACCATCTCTCCTAATCAGGCCAGATCTCCCCCAAAAAGGCTGCCAATTATTAATAAAGCCCACGCCGTTTGCCGGACACCACCTCGTTAACCACCGGTGGAATGACGACATGCGGCTGTACATGTCGTCACTGGTCAGATTAGGAAGGGGTCCAGAGAAAACTACGGAGTCCGACATCGCTTTTTGCAAACTTACACACCGACTCCACATTAATTCTGGTGACTTCCGATTGGCGTGAATCGGGCGCTGGCGTCATTAATGCCGACATGAATTACAATTTTACCATATTTACGCTTTATCCTTGCTGCCAGCAGTTTCAAATTTGACTCGATGTCGCCCGCCCTCTGCTTGCCCCAGGGATGCATTTGACTATGTTCCCCGGTGTCTGCTAACTTCACGTGTCGGACTATGGAGCTGCCAATAACCAGAGTTGGTTTGTCAGCGGGTGTGTCGCTGAGGGGGGAGAATTTATTGGACACGTGAAGTGCTTGGTGGTGAACATTGGTGGACTTTTTTTTGAGCTATGCCTCCTTCGAACAGTCACCCAGCCGCCCGGCTGCTCGGGGTCTGCCGGGGAGTGCTAGCTGATGCTAACACTGCACTCGATCAAGCTGGCTCGCACCGGCTACTACTGGGGACTGGCTAACTACGCTAGCATAACTGCTAACATTGGTGCCGAGCCGCTTCTCTAATTCTGTCAGCCTCGCCTCCAAAACTACATATAAACTACATTTATTACAGGTACCATTTACACTAAAGGAGGCAGAGGAGCAGCTGAACATCTGACACACCGAGCAGGAGAGAGGAGAGGAGAGGAGGAGGGAGAGGGAGGAAGCCATTGCTAATAAGAGATAGCAAAGGAGCTAACCACTGAACCAAATTAATTAAAGAGTTTTACTCAAAAGTTAAGCTTTTGGACAGCTAAAAAGTCGCTAGCGGTGGTTAGTCACAGTTGTACACAATTTAGAGAGTATTTAAGACAATTATGCTCTGGAGTCTCAAGACTATTCACACAGCTCTAACGCAAGGAGAACAGGAAATGACGCTAACACGCTCACCGTAGCACGTAGAACGTCCAGGTGAGCGTATTGTTCCTCAACTTTTTTTTTTTTTTTTTTTAAAAAAGCATTGACGCCCCTAATAGGTGATACAAAAATGTTTATTTAATATTGATTCACTATTTGGTAACAGTATTTTACACCAACATTTAGCTTATCTCCTAAAAGCAAAAACAGAATCAGCAAGCTGTAAATTTTCTTTATCAAGTGGAGCATCTTTATTTTACTTTTATAAAAACAAAATTCCTTCAAAATCATAGGTGGGTGATGCAATCCAAAACACATCTGTTAAGGCTAGTGGTTAATAAAACTGAGTAATCCTTTTTAAATACTTAACATGCAGTCTCTTGAATAAAACATCTCCTGCTGCTTTCTTTCTTTTGGTTTTGTACCATCACAGATGTTTTCATCAGTTCATAACAATTATTCCACCGCAATACTAGAAGCAAAATCTTACATCAAATAGAATACAAATCTGTTGAAATACAAAACACAAAGATGCAACAATAGAAAATTTCAGTTAATTGTTCAAATCAACCACAATACTCTCCAGAGATCCCCATAATATTCGTTTAGTGTTTCCCTGTCTTCACTTAAACAGATTCTCTTACTGAGACAACAGAAAATATTTAAAAAGTTTGCAAAGTACAATGACAATGCCAGGACAAGAGAAGGATGAGAAAATAC
>JAKKUS010000354.1:0-16171 GCA_023238725.1 Scortum barcoo
TCTAAGGGGATGGCAGTTTGTTGTGAGTGTTTATAACACAGAACAGCAGAGGAAACAGATGAAAAGATCACTTCACCTCCTGACAGCTGAGTGAAAGCGCTGTGCTGTTCACAGTCAGCCTCCTGCTGCAATGCTTCAATTAATCAAAAGTGACAACTGAGCTTCACATCTGAATGTCAAGATGTCCCTGTGCTTGACTAATGTCTGTAAGTGTAATCAGTCCCAAATGAGACCCAGTGAAACTGGGCGTGAATTATTCCCAGTGTCACACACACACACACACACACAGAGGTTCATTCACACACACACACACACACACACACATGTTACACACACACACACACACACACACACCTGAGCGTCTTCCTGTGCATGTCCTCTTCTGTGATCCCGACGTAAGTCAGCGTTTCATTCCACACCGGATTCAGAGAGTTACGAATCGTCTTCGTTTTCAGCTTATTGGCCTGAAGGACAGACACACACACACACACACACAGACACACAGACACAAACACACAGACCCACACAGACACACACAGTTTTTGACACACACACACACAGACACACACACTTTTACACACAGACACACACACACACAGACACACAGACACACACACACAGACACACACACACACACACAGACACACACACAGACACACACAGACACACACACACACAGACACACACACACACACACACAGACACACAGACACACAGACACACAGACACACACAGACACACAGGCACACACAGACACACACAGACACACAGACACACAGACACACATACAGACACACACACACAACACACACACACAAACACAGACACACACACACACACACACACACACACACACACACAGACACACAGACACACAGACACACACACACACACACACACAGACACACACACACAGACACACAGACACACAGACACACACAGACACACACACACAGACACACACACACAGACACACACAGACACACAGACAGAAAGACACACACACAGACACACACACACACACACACACACACACACAGACACACACACACACAGATTAATAAATATTGATTTGGCCTCTCACACTCTGCAGCTCCACACTGTGGTTCAGAAACGTTTGTTAATCCCTCTGATATTTCTCTCTCTCTCTCTCACAATGAGGTTTTAAAGCGTCCTTCAGCTTTAATAAGTGAAGATGACGGCAAACTGTCCGAGTTTTTCACCTTTTAATCTGCACTTATTTCATCTCCTGTTTTTATGACCCTGTTTTGTTTGGCTGCGAGGGAAAATGTTTTCATTTCATTTCATTTTATTCACAGTTTTAACTGTGTACTTTGTTGTTCTAGAAGTTAATTTCTGATTGTTTTATATTGTTCATGTAAAACACTTTGTGCTCCCAGCTTGAAAAGAGCTGCACAAATAAACTTATTATTCATGTCTTTATATAAATGTTTGCCTCAACTGCAAGAAGTGATTATATATTTCTACATTGGTGAAATAAAATACATTTACTACTGTGCTATAATTTTAAGGTATTTGTGCTTAACAGTACTTTTTACTTCTCAGAGGTAAATATTGTAAAAGTATCACACTTCACTTCATGTAAAACCACACAGAGCCTCACAGGTGTTTTTTATGTAACAGCACGATAATAACTTGTTTGCAAAAGGAAAATAAGAAATATATATTATTCTGTGACTGTGAAGGCACAGTGAGGAATCTTGATACTTTAAGTGCTTTGCAGGTAATACTTTAAAGTTTACGTCAACAATATGATGAAGATGAAGATGATGAAGATGGTAGAGTTACTCCTCGTTCCCACGTGTGAAGCACCCTGACCTGAAGTGTAAAATAAATAATTTGGGTGTCAGCTGGTCTCACCTTACAGGCTCCGGGCAGCAGGTGCAGTTTGACGTACGGGTCGGCCAAACCGTTGAAGTCCATCGGCTTCAGACCCTGCACACACACACACACACACACACACACACACAGTTCACTTAAATAACAACCAACAACAAGAGCGTTAAATTCAGCTGAGAGCTCCTGGTTTTGGTCATTCTGGTTCTTTTTTGTGCTGAAGTATCAGTATTTAAAGTACTGAAGTACTCTGAGCTTCATGTCATATCAGTCTCCTGTATTTCCTGTGACGGTGACTCGAACAATCACTGTCAGCAGACGTTGTAATCAGATTACTATAAATCAATGAACACATGAATCATTCATGAGCATAAAGACATTTTCCCGCGTGGTCACATGATCAACAGAAACTCTTGATTTCAGACTCTGACCTCGACAGATCATCGTGACAAATTGTTGCTAAATTTCTTCCAGCAGCTTTGACATTTGCAGCGACGGCAGAGAGACACTTTTTTTCTGTAATATTTTTCCCCTCTCGGCATTTTTAATGAGGCCGAGCTGATGGAGACTGTGACCTTATAGAAGTAATCTCACATGTGAGGCGGGACTGAAGCACACCTGCAGTGTAATGTTTAAATTACACTGAGCGGCAGGTTTCCACATACGTGTGTTTTTAATGTTTTTAATCTCCATTTGTGGGCTGAAACTGTTTGAAAGTGAACTGTGAAGTCCGTTTGATTTATTTTGATTTAAACAGGGTCAAAGTGAAATGTTGCCCTCAGGGTGCAACTTCATATGCATATACCGTAACAACGTGTTTTAAACGGTGAGGTGTTCAGATCCTTTATTTTAATACAATAAGAGAAATAAAATAAAACTTCATTATTGATCCCACATCGGGGAAATTCACCCATTACAGCAGCTCAATAGTCAGACAGATATGAAAGGAAGAACAAAATAAAAATATAATAATAATAAATTTCACATGATATGGGTAAAGTGATTAAAGTGACAGGTGACAGATGGTGATGATAAACAGTCTTGTTGTGTTGAATTAAATACGACTAGAAATACTACAGTCTAAAAATACTCCATTACAAGTAAGAGTCCTCAAATTAAAGTGTTACTTAAGTAAAAGTACATAAATATTATCAATAAAATGTACTTAAAGTAAAAAGTAAAAGGCTCTTTTGTCTGTGTTACATTCTGTACAATAATATATCATTGTTTTTATCACTAAAAAAGCTTTTTAATGTCATAGTTCTGATACATAAATCTGTTGTCAGGATTAAAATTTTTCTCTGATCTTTTTCTGAAGGCAGGTTTTGCAGGTGACAAGTTTGATGAGTAAAAGAGTCTCACAGAAAACAGCTGGTACAAAATAAGTTTATGTTATAAGGTTCTCGTGTGCTTTTTAATGTAAAATCTTAATCTGAAGTAATTAAATCTGATAAATAATCCATGTTTGGACCACAGGAAGTTTCTCCAGGAACCTTTGGAGGAGCTTAGAGCTTTTTCTCCACAGGGACCAGGGTCTAAATGAAGTTCAGGGACTTTATTTTACCCCCCAAAAAGTCCCTGCTCAGGGGGGTCGTACTTTTCAAAAGTACAGCTTGAATATTTCTGATTAGTCAAGTATTCCCAGCATTTTATTTTGAAAAGCCTGCATCCTCAAACAAACTGTATTTACGGTTTGTTTCTGTCAGGACGTGGACACGGAGCAGAAGAAGGTCTACGACAGACGGAGCGAGCGACCAAGTCCAGGCCTTACTGAGTATTTATGCTGAGGAGGAAATCCAGCGCAGCAGAAATGACGTGTAAAAACAGCCGTCGCTTTCTCAAACGTCAGCGGACTAATCTGCCTGATCTTCACAGGGTCTTTAGACCACGGTGGAGACGCAGACAACAACGGGCTGCAGGAAGCTTTTTAGCTCAGGAAGAAGTAAATGTACTTAGTTACCGCTCAGAAGATAAACTCTTTGATGGAGTAGACTTTTCTGTCTGTTCTGTTTCGGCCTCACATGTTCAGTTACCCGACTTTCAGATATCAAAAGGAGTTTTTTCCTTCACAACAGGTGGCGGCGAGTTAATTCACCTGCTCAGGTCTGAAGCTGTTTCTTTCTCTGCTGGAGGGGTTCGTTAGCATTTGAGTGGCTCCTCAAACAAAGGAAACCCAGGACAGAGAGCTCGGTGACGGCAGGTGCTCGCATTATCTCCCGTCTCAGAGATAATGAAGCAATTTAAACCTCACTCTGCTGTAATGTTGTGATGATGTTACTGTATCTGTCTGCTGAGTTAAAACCTCATAAAGTCGACACACAAACACACTCCAGGTGCAGCGCGAGCGAGGCCGGACGAGCGGAAACACCTGAGGCTCGCTGTGTTTCTGTCACGATGATCTGAAGAGGAGTAATACTTCAAAGCTTCAAAGACACCACTGGTACATGTTGTTCTTTTTCATTATCACCATCCAAACCTCCACAGTCTCCTAAATTTAAAACCATCTTTAGTTCCCTGCGTGGACAATAAAGTTTATTTTATCTTATCTGGTTCTGAAGCTTTAACCACTAATGTGCAGTTTTCATTTCCTCCTACACTCTGTTAAACTTTAAATATTTATTTAGTCTGATATCTTTGGAAACTTTTGCATCTAGGCGTAGCCAGGGGCCGGAGGGAGTCAGGTTTGGGAACCACAGGATTTCATCTCTGCTTTTTGCAGATGATGTTGTCCTGTTGGCTTCATCAAGCCAGGACCTTCAGCATGTACTGCTGGAGCGGTTTGCAGCCGAGTGTGAAGCGGCTGGGATGAGAATCAGCACCTCCAAATCCGAGGCCATGGTTCTCGACCGGAAAAGGGTGGTGTGCCCTCTCCGGGTGGGTGGAGAGGTCCTGCCTCAAGTGGAGGAGTTCAAGTATCTCGGGGTCTTGTTCACGAGTGAGGGAAAGATGGAGCGTGAGATTGACAGGCGGATTGGTGCAGCGTCCGCAGTTATGCGGTCGGTGTACCGGACCGTCGTGGTGAAGAAGGAGCTGAGTCGAAAGGCGAAGCTCTCGATTTACCGGTCAATCTACGTTCCCACCCTCACCTATGGTCATGAACTTTGGGTAATGTACAGTAATACAGAGACGACTGTAAATCTCTGAGTGTCTCAGGTAGTCAAAGACTCAACATTTAATCAAAGGCCTGGTCAGTATACTTCACTGAAACAGAGGGTGGAGATGACACCTCTGATATCTGACAGCAGATCTGTGTTCGCTGCAGGAAACAGTCCCGCTCTGCTGTCACTGTTTGTCTGCATCGACCTGCTCACCTGTCGGGCTCAGAGCAGGTGTTAAACGTTGGGAGGTGAGATAAGAAGCACATGTGGCTGCTGAGCCTCGGATACCTGCACACGCTCACACAGAGACATCAGGCGTCTGCTGAGTTGTGTCTCTGTAGATTAACGACGGTCGTCTCTTTACAGTCTGACACTTTACATTTGGCTGCTGTGTGACAGTTTGAGTCTGAATCATGATGCAAACACTCTTTATTGTACTAATGAATAATCCCAGATTGGTCTCAGGAGACTTCTCAGACACACAAAGAAAGGCACAAGTGTGTGTATGATAATGAAGTAAACTACGACTCCCAGGGTGCATTTCAGTAAGAGAGCGTAGTTTCACTCACATTCTGGGTCAGTTTCGGATGAATCAGCAGCTACGGTGGCTTGTTTTGTTCCAGTTTCTCTCGTTTAGCGTGTCCATGTGGATATCCGGACTTTAACAACGATTACTTCGTGAATACAAGGAAAACTGCAACGCCAAAATTTTACCAGCGCAATAGTGTGATGCAAAATAAAAATAAATCTCAACCACCTCCAGCAGTAAAATCCTGCTTTTAAATTCATTTTGTGTTTGTGTGTTTCAGAAAAAATGAATTTGTCAGTGTTGCCTTCCAGCAGTGATGTGTGCTTTATAATCCGACATTAAATCATGAATTTATTAGTGTTTTGTTGTTATGTTGTGATGCTATGCAATTAAATCCACCTATATTTACAGGGAAGGGACACAAGCATAATTAGGGAGTAATCCTGGATTACAAGCAGCCCCTGGACGATATGAATCCCAGAGGCCCGACCGGTAACAACAGACTCTTAGATGATCTTCGTCTGAACATGCTGAGGCCTTCAGGCTCTCGTGTCTGACTGGGAGCACTTCCTGCAGGCAGGTGTCCAAACCTGGTGGAAAGAGCAGATTAATGTTATGGTGGGCGTCCTTACCTTCGCCCGGAGCACCGTGCAGTGCAGCTCGCTGGAGCTCTGCTCGTATCTCAGTTCAAACTCCAGCGTTCCCAGAGCAGCTGAGCAATCACCACATGAAAGAGAGACGATGATCAGAACTAATAAATAAACATGATTTACAAGCACCGCATCGGTACGCAGAAAAAATGACATTGTTGGAAATCTGTCAGAATAAATTGAAAGCGTGCGAGAGAACAGAGAAATATCTCAAGAACAGCACGCGTTCAGAAGATGGAAATCCAATTTAGCGGAGCAGCACCTGTCACATGAATCTGAACACAACACATCACATGCCAACACGCGAAATCCTCTTAACAGGAGAGCAAACACATCTGTCAGGTCTCGTCTCAACATCGCATATATACGGCGTCCAAATGTAAACGTGTTCATCAGTCAGCCTGGTGTTCCTCCAGCGGTTATATAAGATGAAACATACAGCGTATTCACAGGGATTACAACAAACACTTATTTCAGGCTCAGCTCTCATGAAAACCAATAAACTGCTGCTTACACAACATATTGTATTTTCATGCTAACTATAAGCTACTATAAGCTGCTGGGTGATTTATCAGCTGGAGTCGAGCCAAGTCCGGGTCAGCTTCTTCTCTCAAACAGACTGTGTGAATTTCCTGTTGGAAAGCCAATCAAGCCACAAGTAAAGCACGAAGCACACAAGACCATCATAAAGAAGCATAAAATGAGACACAAGATGAGATGAAGAAACGACTGTAAAGAGACAGAAAACAACCAAAGACAGCAAAGAGACATAAAATGACGACAAAAAGATACAAAAAATGGGTTTAAAGACACAAAAACATCCACAAAGAGACACAAAATGAGACACAATGAGCAATGAAACAACCACAAAAACATACAAAGAACCACAGACTACCAGGAGATGGAAAATGACTTTAAAGAGACAAAAAATGATCAAAAAGAGACACAAGATGACCATAAAGAAACAGAACACAACCACTGACTGCAGGGAGACAAAAAATAGTCTGAAAACATAAAATGATCACAGAGATGTGAAATAATCACATAGAGACACTAAATGAACACAAAATGAAATGCATGAGATATAAAAAACATAAAGAGACAGACTATGACCACTGACTGAAAAAGAAAAGTAAAATGACCACAACAAGAAAAAAATTGTTTAAAGTCACAAAATAAGACACAGCAAGCTCAGAAACAACATAGAAAGACACACAACTCCAGAGTACCAGGAGATGGAAAATGACTTTAAAAAGACAAAAAATGATCAGAAAGAAACACAAAATAAGATGCACAATGAGATACAAAAGGACCTTAAAGACACAGAAAAAAACACTGACCGCAAAGAGACAAAAATGAGTTCAAAGGCACAAAAACAACCATAAAGAGACGCAAAAGAAGACACTAAAAAAGATGCACAACACGATACAAAATGACCTTAAGGAGACAATAACCACAGACCTGCAAAAACTGCAAAGTTAAACAACTACAAAGAGACTAAAATGAATTTAAATACACAAAAAACCAAACAAAGTACGAAACGCCCATAAAAAGACACAAAACTACAACAGACTACAAAGAGATGTAAAATGACTACAGAGATGGCAAAACAGCCACAGACTAAAGTGACCCCACAGAGACCCAACATGTGGTCTGTGGGGGTTTTGTGTCTCAGGGGGTCTCGTTCTTGTGTCGGAGGATTCGGGGGGCTCATTGTCTGAATAATCCATCCGTGGTGTCAGCTCGCCGTGTAGTTTCTGTTATTTCTACGCCGCAGCTGAATCAAATTAAATGGATGTCAGAATCACAGCTGCTGTCTGAGAGAAGCTTCACATCATTTGCATTTTATTTCCAAAACTCTGCAGCGTTCGTCCTCATCAGCACCACCGTGAAGCTCGCTGAAGTGATGCAGCGGTGGAAAGTACAGTACATCTACTCCAGTACATCCTAAATCACTGTTCTCAGGTAATTACATTATTTCCATTTTACACCTCTACTCCTCCACATGTCAGCTGAAAGTACTGCAGTTTTTCACTGCACTACATTTACATGTAGTATTTAAAGTTACATGACTTCAGATTTAAAAACAACATGAGCTTATAAAATGGAAACTACATGAAGCTGAGAGTACTTCAGTACTTTTACTACTGATACTACATCAATCTTCTTGCCTTCCTCTCCTGATCTGAGAGAATAAAAAATGTGAACTTTTTGAACTTTAGGTTTTAGTATTAATAATACTTTATTTTGTACTCGCTTGAATAAAACTGACGATGTTTTATCGAGCAAAGCTCTCTCGAGGACGACGTGCAGATAAACTGTCAGACAAACACTTTTCCTCTCTCTGCTGACTCCAAAATGAAAATGATCTCAGTGCACTTCACGCTCAGACGTTTTCTGCAGGTTTGTTTGAATCTGAATGTTTATGGCTCTATTTCCACCCACCTCCAGCGGCTCGCAGCAGCCCGGGGCAGGCTGCAGTGAAACACACAAACAGACCTGCACTGTAATGACGAAACCTGAGCCTCTGCAGGAAGTCTCTGCAGATCAGCGGCACAAAAGAGACGGCCTGATAAAAACATGATCTTTGTTACTGAAAGAGTCTTTTATGTCTGATCAAAGTAACACGACACTCTGCTCCTCGCTCAGGCTGGCCAATCTCCTTATTAAAAACAAAACAGATGGTGAACGTGTGTTTTTACTGTTTCCTCACTAATTAGTCTTTACTTTAGCTGAGCCCACCGAGGAGCTCGAACACTCGGCAGCCATTTATCACAATGAAGTGATGACGGACAGCGTGAAGGAGCGATCCCTCGCCAGCTCTGCTTCCTCTCACAGAGCTCATCATTCTTCCTCTGCAGGATGATGCTCTAACCCGAAAGTCACTTCAGACGTATCTGAAGCAAGGAGTGTTTTCATCCGCAGTCTGTCGCCTCAAAAAAAAGCCTTTAAATGTGGCTAATCCACTCAGAGGAGGCTCTCTAAATACCTCCTGAAACGTCCGTGTGCTGCATTATTAATGTTATTTTGACATAAAAACCTGAATAATTCATCTGTTGTTTCTCTGGACTGAACCATGTCGAGGCTGGTCAGGTAAACTGGACTTTACTGATCACAGCAACATGACCCCCCCTTCAGGCTGAAACAGGATTTTAGAAAGAGGTCCAAACGAAGCAGAACCAAATCTGGAGATTTATATTTGTATTTATGTTTTTTATCATATAAATTTGATCTTTTGTGCCTCTCAGGTGAAGATCTGCAGGTGTTTGGTCATAAAGCAAAGTATTGGACATATTAACATTAAAATGTGGAAAGTCAGAGGATCAATAAAGTTCTTACAGTTCGTCCTGAGGGGGACCTGAGCCAAACTGGAGAACAGTTTAATATCAAAATATGAGATTTCGAACAAAATACGTGAAAGATGCCTCGTTTTTTGCCAACTCAGCAATAAATGAGATCACTAAGAATGAAAAAGTTAGACTGATGAAAGTACTTAAGTAAATGTACTTAGTTACTTTCCCCTGCTGCATGTTGACATGATGTAAAGATGTGTAGAAACACACACACACACACGCGCCGACAGCGAGGCTCACTGCAGTCGTCGCTGTCGGAGCTGTTGATCTCCACCGACGTGTCCACGCTGCTGGTCAGAGACAGAGACCCCCCCTTGGGGCCGGCCGTAATGAGCCAGCAGGGGACAGGAGGTGAGCCCCGCCCACCCCGGAGGCCACGGAGCTGGGGCTGAGGGCCAGAGGGGACGAGGCGGGGTTGGGGGACACGGGGCCCGGGGAGGTGGGGGACAGGCGGGGGAAGTAGGCGGAGATCTGTCGGATGGGTCTGATGGGGCCGGGGCAGACGTCGATGGCCATGTGTTCCTGGATGGAGATGCTGAGCTTCTTTCCCTCTCCGCACCGTCATAGAGTCTGAAAGAAGGACGAGAGGTGAGTGAGTTTACTGTCAGCACCGGAGCTTTCCATCAAATCAGTAAGCTTCTTCAGCAGATAGGAGCCGAAGAAAGAGAAGTTTAGTTTGGGTTTGTACAGAAACTAAGAACAGCCGTGCTCACAGTGATTATTTTTAATGTCGTTATCTCTGAATATCAAAGCAGTTTCTTCTGGTGATAACTGGATAATTGTGTTGAACTCCAAAATGAGTGTGTGGTTCATTTGAGCACAGCTGATTTCAACCTTCAAGATCACTGTGATGACTGTCAGGGAGGATCCATAACTGATCAATAATTAAGGCCTAAATGTGGAGTTTGCTTTGCTGCAGTTTCTTCATTGGAGCAGACAATCTGGTTTTATAGTCTCCAAAGATGAGAGGTTGACCCATCTCTCTGCTTCAGCCAGCAGCTGCTCAAATAAAGCCGTTATATATATTATATAGAAATAATGAAGACATTATTAAGCTCATCCACTGTACATAATGACCCCCACAGCATCTCCACAGAGCCTACAGACACCTAATTATTATTTTAAATAATGTTTTAAATAATGTGATTAAAAAAGTATTGTAAGTACGTCCGTTCTCGACTTCCATAGAGATTGTAAAGTTTTAGTTTTAGTTTAGTTTTTTAATCAGGTGCAGTTCAGTTTACTTTCGTTTTTGAGGTTTTAATTGCCGGAGGATCATTAGACCTGATCCAAAATGCGATCGACCTGAACAGGAAGAGAGCAACGACACTGTCAGCGATTCACACGCAGCAACACTTCACAGTTCAGACTCTCCACCTGCGTCAGAAACACGTTTCTGCAGTGATGATGTCGCACCAGGTGATCAGGATCCCCTCAGGTGGAAACATATTGACACCTGAGAGCTGCAGCAAAACAACAAACAACCTGGAAACACTGATCAGATCGATCGGACGCTTCAGCTGACTCGTTATTTATCGACTCTCGGACCGACGAAGACTGTGCGACACGTCTTTGTAAAAATAAGAGAGATGCTGATAATAGTTAGTAAACACACACTTTCTTCCACATACAGAGGTGGAAGACTTCAATCAATCAGCCATTATTTGATCAATAATCAGCCTGTGACTGGTTGAAGATCTTTGATGTGAATGGTTTTGATGGTTTTAGTTGTTTTTTACTCTTTGCTGCTGTCACACCATCCAATATGTGTCATTTACACACTGCTGACACAGCGGGCGACCTTCATTTGTTATTTATGTCCACCGACATGTTTTACATCACAACCCTTTGAACTGTGGCTGATAAAGACAGCAGACATGCAGACTTACGGAAGGTGTTTGTGAAGGTCGTGCCTCAAATTCATGAGTCGAACCGTCAACATGTGAGTCCGTCTCTAAACACTGTCAGACTTCCTGTTTGTGGTTCTCAGCTCTCATTGATGTAAATTTGCAAAAACACAAATATAAAGTTTGATGTTTAAAAAGTCTCAGTGATTTAAAATAGCTGACCAAATGTAGTTTTTATCATACAAACAGAAAATAGAGCATTTGTTGGGGACTATTTTCAGCGGCGGATGAATTCACATTTGCTTTTTAATGGGTTTTAATAGTTTTTATGTCTCAGAGGTCGAAGAGAGATATCAGGCTGTGACACACACACACATTTTGAGTCTGAACATGAGATTTGATGAAGAAGAAAATAAAACATCAGTCTGCCCCTTAAGCTCAAAGCTAAGCCTGTTTGTTTGTGTCGATAATTTAACATTTCCGCTCTTTCTCACCAAACGGTTGGGAGTCATTATGAGAGATGTGCTGCTCCGACTCCACCGCTCAGTTTTTGTTGTTAATGGAAACACACAGCCACACTCATTTCCTTTTTTTAAAAAAACCATGTCTGACAATTCATCCCAGCAGCCTCCACGGCCGGCTGCAGGTAACTGACAGCAGGTGTTTAATGAGGAGAGTGTGACTCATGAAAAGAGGAAAGAAACTGATGGAATAAAATAGATGCTGGGTGTGAATAAGCAGAGAGGAAAGGTGTGTCGCTGCTGAAGGAAACGAACACTGAGCTGTAGAGATGTGAAGATCGATCTGAGTTCCCAGAGTGCCGTGTTTCACTGCTGATCAGCCTTTAAATTAAACATATAATGTGAAAGATTTTCTTTTAGATAGATAGATACTTTATTGATCTCCAAGAGAAATTCACATTTCTCTATCTATCTATCTATCTTTTAAGTAAATGTCTGTTAAACTACCTGATGAGTCAACACAAAGGTGATCAGATGAAAGCCGTAAAAACAGAAATAAATTTCACACTTTTGAGTTTGCACATCAAAAAACAGCTGGATGGAAAACAAGCTCACATTTTACAGTTTATCAATAAAAACAAAGTGGTGAATAAATGATGACCAACATGAAGCAGGTGACTTAAACTGAACGTCCACAATTTTTTGAAAATTCAGTTTAATGAAAACCACGACATCTATGAACCAAACCTGAAAGACTTAAGATGCAGTTCTTCGGAGTCCTCAGTCATTATTTATTGTGGACGTATTTTCCTGAATGAAACTAGGAAAAAATTCCAAATGAATCTACACTCGTTCCAGCTTTTCCTCTGATGAGCACAGAAACGTGAGGCGCTGTGCTGCATTCAGAAACTCTGAGAAGCTTCAGATTTTCAGGGATGCATCAGTGGACTGATTGGATGTGTTGTGTCTCCTGAGAGACAAGCACCTGATCGTCTTTTCCAGTTAAAGTGAAGTGGACAATCCATTCAGAAACGCCTCCGCTTGAGTCTGACAGTAATCTTCTTACTGTACATCCTCACAAAGACCAAACCGAGCAGCAGTAAGCAGTCGTACTGTAGAGGAGGCAGCGATGGGGAAAGTATTCAGATCCTTTAGCAAAAGTACTAATACTACAAAAATACTCTGATATAAGAGTACAATCAGATAAATGTAGTTAAAGTCCATAAAGTAAAGTATTCACATACATAACAATTATTCACATCATTCAGAGGGAAAGAGGAAAACCTGAAACACCTGAAAAGATCAATTGATTTGACAGGAAAAATCACTTCAAACATCATCGAGTTTAGTGATGTACGATGAAAAAGTACCTCAAATTAAGGTAACTTGAGTAAATGTACTCGTACTCGTACATCGCAGCACGCGAGAACATAATCCAGTATTTTCCTTTGCTGGAAAGCAGCTGCTGGATAAAAACTGAGTGGACGGCTCATTAGCACACAGCAAAATGTTAAACAGCTGCCTCCAATTATCAGATGTGTTGCCTGATTTCCCTCCTAAAGAGCCGCTGCCTCCTTCGTGTTAGCTGGTGGACAACCGCGATCACGAGACGGCGAAGGAGCCGCAGACGTCAAAACGGTGGGTGGGTGAACTTCACAGAGTGAAAGAAGTCCTGAGTGTGTAGGTCTTTCCTGTTTCAAAAAGCCGTGCAGGGCTGAAGCAGAGATTTATATTGAAACTACAAAGTGTGAACAGAGTGAGCGGGCCGATTCAATCTGGTGACTGAAAAGCAGAACGACACGACTGAACACGATTCGCATCACTTCCCTCTTCTACGCACCAGAAAACTGTAGTATGAATCGTTGTTGGGTCATTAACAGGTTTGAAAGTGTAATTTGAGGAAATAGCTGATTTCATACTTTGTGTATTGAGGAGAAATGTGCCGTGTTGAGCTGGATTTTCCCCTCAGAGGCCTTTAATCTGCTGCTGCGAGCAGTAAGAGAAGAGCTGACTCATGCACAAGAGTCCTACGACACTCCATTTAATATTTAATTAAAATTACTCAAATAAACTGGACACTTTCGCAGCAGCTTCTAACAGCCACGCCGCTGCGAGTCTGAGCACGCGTTCACATCATAAGTGCTGTTTCAGGTGGGCTGATGAGAACCGATCCTGAAAGTCCAGTTTGATGAGTCTGAAGCTTTTTGAGGAATCAAACACTGCACAGAGGTTTTAACACTCTGAGCACAAAACTACGTCGCTGCCCTCTTTGAAGGCACCTGTGCTCGAAACAGCATGATAAGGTGAGCGACGCGGTGACCTGACGTGCAAGAAAACACAATAAAGTAACCTCTGGAGCTGCAGGGTTTGAAAATGCTTCACCGTGATGAATCAAAAATATCAGTGGAAATGTAAATCCTTCATTCATTCATTCATTCATTCATTCATTTATTCATTCATGTGATAAAAAAAACATGATTTTGAGATATTTCACGTGTTTCCTTTAAGGCATATTAATATAATTATGTATGTTAGTATTAAATGTTATTTCTGCAGTGCATCATATACGCAAGCCCCCGCCCCCCTTTTCCTCTTAACTGTATGTTACTCATGATTATTTATTTTGAAACGATCAATATGTCAAGTAAGCTCACGTCTAAGTAACTCGTGATAATCTAGTTTACATGTGAGCATTTCTCTCGTACGTAAAATCTGCACATAATGAAATTTGGACAATTTGGACAGTCAGTTTTACATCATACGTAATGCAAATGGTACGAGCGATCGATTTAAAACATATAAAATGATAAATAATAAAGCTTTGATTTTTGAAAGAATCAGACAAAAGCAGCTGACTGTCCTCAGTTTAACAGCTGAAGTGAACAAAACTGTCGTGAATTATAAGATATATAACATCCACTCAAGCTTTGCATGTGACTTTAAAGGTTCTTATATGGAGTGACCATAGAGAGAAAATATATCTGTATTTATTTTCAGGCCACGTTTTACTACATTGATAGCACAAAAAGCTATTTTGTGATGTAATTTGTTCCCACGTTTTGATCAGCGTACAAACTGAGCATGACGTCAGCAGCCACGATATGATCCACAAGCTCTCAACATCCCTGTTAAAGGTCTTTTTACCAACAGTATTACCCTGTAAAGCGATCATCTTGATAACTCGCTCCTGAGATAAAGTTTAATCAAAGAGTTTCTATCCATATCTATCACATCACCGAGGACGAGTGCAGGCTGAGATCAGGGACTCGGCCAAGATTAAAATTACTCAAATAGCCAGAATAATTTATTTATTTAATTTGTAGTGACGAATTAATTAAATGTGCGTTCAGCTCAGTAAAGTTGGCCTCAAAATATGAAAGATGGCCTTGGAGCAAGATTATTTCTCTGTAGTCTTAAACAGAAACATGAAGACTTTACATGCTAACAAGTAAAACGTCTTCACCAGTTAATGATCCGTGCAGAAGAAACAAAGAAACAGCTTTGCAGTTTAAAGCTAGTTAGATTAAACTGAATTAAAATCAATCTTTCTGGTTTGTAGTTCGGATATATGAAGTCATCATGTTGATCTGGTTTTCTTTATGATCCAGCTCCTTTCTGAGATTTTGCTCGTGAAGTTTGACTGTGTTCAGATTCCCGTGTTCGGTGGCTGTTTCAGCTGGCTGGTCGTCATGTTTAATTCAGCATTTATCAGCGGAGACATTCTCCCACTTGAAAGTGAAATCTGGAGCTCGTCCAGCGGCTGATATTCAGTCACAGTGGGATTACGGGTGAGACTCAGCGGTGGAGAGTTAAGCTGAGCGAGGAGCACAGTAGAGTATGCTAATGAAGACACATGAAATGCTTCCCTCTCTGCATCCTCCCCCTCCCCGCCTCACCCTCTCTCCCCTTTACTGTCCTATCTCACCTGCCAGTCACTCCTGCAACTCTTTATTCGCATCCTGCTGTCTGACCCCCCCCCCATCCCCTCTGCGTCGCTTGTTTTTGTCTCTTCTGTCTGCAGATATGTCGCCGTCTTCACGTCGCTCACTCTTCTGTGGAGAGGTCAGCGCCACTTTAAATACTGACTGACAGGTGTGAGAGGAACAGGGGAGGAGAGGCTGTTAAAAGCTACCAGTGCACCGTTAACTCTCCTCACACGTCTCTGCAGTAACTATTGACTGTTTGTTGGAAGCAGAGATGAATACATTACTTCTAATACTAATTGTACTTCTAATTAACTTTCTTTTAATCTCAGAGGGAAATATTGATTCCCAGGAGTTTTATCTTCAGCTCAGTCGCTTGTTCCAACCAGTGGAGGAGGAGGTACAACTATTTTTACTGTTTTAAATCATATCAGGACTGCAGCTAATGATTCT
>JAKKUS010000356.1:0-10000 GCA_023238725.1 Scortum barcoo
GTGAGCAGGAGCTGCTGTTACAGGCTGCCACTCGCGCGGCGCCACACCTATAACCACTGTACTATTGAGAGTGACAATGTGAGCTTCATTAAACTTGTACTTAAAGCTCTGGTACTACCACTCACACTGTCTTTCCTCTCTGAGCCAGTGGGCGTCACTGCAGCCTCACAAAGCTCCAAAGAGACACCGTTGAATCCTCCTGACCAGGCTTCTGTGGATGAAGCACCTGCTTCAGCTCCAACAGCATCTCCAGCATCACCAGTCAACTCTTCAACTCTTGTCTTGGTCACACTATTTCCCTGCAGAAGGTCAGCCGCAATTTCACCCCGGTCTCCAGCCTCCTGATTTTGGTGAGTGTGGATTATTGGATTTGGATCAGCGTAAAAAGTGATGGCAGGACTTTGGTCTACTATTGCTGACACATCTTCCATTTGTTTCTGAGGTTCTTTGGTCACAATATCAGCTGCGTGTCCCTCAACTTCCTGCTGCTCCCCCTCTTCCTCCCCTGCAGGTGGATCTGACTCTGTGTCACCAGTTTGTTCAGGATCAGGCACTATGCCCCCTTCAACCTCACGACTCTTTACCTTTGAGTAGCCTGGATCACACAGACCACTGGTCCCATCTGAGGCAGTGACAGCAATCTGCACTTCAGTTTTTGCCCTGTGTGTTAACAAACAGTGTTATTGTCAAGAGGGAAATAACAAATTATATTTACTTTATTGTTCAAATATATCAAGTATATTTTTGTATGTGTTTTTTCCTGTGACGTCTTTTAAACTTTATTTTAACTCAACCAGTGTATATAACTACAGTAGAAATCCTTCTGTAACAAGGTACAGATGTTGATGACTTTTAATCTAACTTGAGTAGGTAATTAAATGTCTTTTGCCACCACTGTTCATTTTTATGATAATGCAAAAATGAAACTAAAACACGTAGTTTGGACTCCTCACTACATTATTCTGACCTGTCATGTCCTCCACACTGACTGGACTGAAGTTGTATCTCTGCCTCATTCTGCTCTGTGACGCTGCCTACTGGTATGGGTGCTGAGGATGGTAAGGGGGGTGAGGATATCATTTCTTCTTGAGCCTCAAAGTCAGCCGCGTTATTACAAATCTGCTTCTCAGCTCTCTCTGGTCCGTTCTGTCGTTTGTGCGTCTGTAAAAAGTAAGTACGCTCCTTCTCTGTCAGACCACACATACCCATCCTTCGCTTCTTTTTGGCCGGTAACCCCTCTGCTACCTCCTTTCTGATTTCCTTCATGTCAGCCATGCACACATTGCTGAGTTCTTCTTGGCTGGTTTCTTGGTTTCTCTCCAAATGAGAATGATAGTTCTCCTTTAAACCCAGTTGCTCCTCTAAAGTAGCTTAAGAGCATCCATCAACCTCTTTAGACTTTGGCAAGAAAACCTGAAGTTGATCGGTGCATGTTTGAGGTGATGTTCTGTTACGTTCCTCTGCAGCTATTTCCTCCTCCTCATCCTCCCCACTCTTGTTAGGATCATTATTGTGATCCGCTCTACAGCCCTCCAGCTGAGAATCATTGTTGGGATAGATGTCTGTAGTCTCCTCTTGCCCTTCAAAAGCTTTACCCATCACATCTATTGCTGCTGCATGTTTTTCTTCTGAGACAGAATCTTGTTTGGGAAGACAGGACTGTTCTCCTGCCTGACACTGTGGAGTTAAAATTATAGTAGATTCCTGTAGGGTGGGCTGGTGGCATTGCAGCAGTGTGACATCCACTGCTGGATTATTTCCTTCATCACATGGACATTCCCTCTTCCTCAACCTGAGAGACCGAGGCTGAGGTGGAGCTAAGCTGTCTAACACATCAGCACCAACTCAATTAATCAATAACTCTTCATGGGGAAATCATTGCAGCGGATATAAATGGTCAAGTGAGGCAATTTAATATCAAACAGACAGTTGCCATTTACTTTAAAAACTGGGCTACTTAATAAAGACTAAATAATAACATATAATCTGTTTATTTCAACAGAATTAGGGAACAATATTAACTCTTTTACCACTGCTGATCCTTGCTTTTCCTTTGGCCATCTCCTCCTAAAGACTAAAAACATGTTGACTTAATGAAAAATACATCCTGTAGCTATCATTTTCATTGTTATTGCGGTATCTCCAAACAGCAGTTTATAACATTTGTTTTTCTTAAAATGCTTAATGTAGTTCATGTAGGTAGCTAGCTAACAACAACACTGACTGAATGAAAACAACTCTAACTTATGTCCTGAGTGGACTTTCAAACAAGCGAGTTGTGCCGATTAAAGTCACTCCCAGTGATACAAGGACAAATTAGAGATGATATTTGTCTCCATCCTCATGAGACCACTTACCTGAGCCCTGACCTTTGAGGCGTGATGTCGCGTCGGTGTTTTACGTCAGTGATGGGCGTGCTTCGTCTCGCCGTAAAGCGCGGTGTGCGTTGCCAGGGGAGACTGGATGTCGGAAGTAAATTCCACAGTTCGCCGTTCTTGTTTTGGTCGCACACACCCAGCCGACCCATTATATCATTTATTTCTTTTATTTTGTGTTGTTGCGTCTCAGCAGCTCTCCAGGACAGTAGCTGACCCGCCTGGCCGTGACGCTAACACCACAGTCGGTGAACCTGACGAGGTAAACCGCTCTTTATCTGTGTTAAAATATGAACTGTAGCTGTTAGCACAGGAGCTAAGTCGACATTTGGGGCGACAGTTTGAATTATCGCACAAAACTGAACTCTGTATGGGTTTTAATGGGGTTTAATTGAATCCCTCTAACTTTCAGGTGTCAATGAGCCGCAGTAGGAACCCACCCCCTCCCCAGGGTCAAGGGGCAGCTCGAGCCAAACAGGTACCCTCCCTCCCCCTCTTCATGTCTGATAATGAAGAGGTGTATGTGAATGATATGTACTGTTGACATGGCAACAACAGGTGTGATCCAGTTGCTCTCTGTGTGTCAGATGGGGCTGCTGCTCGACCTCTCCCCGGATGGAGGGATGGATGATGAGGGAAATGATGAAGAGCTGGAGGCAGAGCTGCTGAAGCTGATGGGAGGAGGAGGAGGGGGCAAACCACAAGGAAAGAAAGGTGAAGGCAAAGGTGAGAGAGTGGTTTCTTTTTTTTGTAGACCATCTACCAGTTTCCCCTCTTTCTGTCTCATCCAGTGCCCATGCTTCTGTTTATGCTGTCTGTATATGTGAATATATATATATATATATATCACCTGTGTATTTGTTCAGCTCCTGTTGCCATGGCTGAAATAGAGCGGATGGCAGCTCTTTGTAAGAAAGACCTGGATGATGAGGAAATGGGGGATGAAGATTTGGATGATGATGATCTGCTGGTAACACACTCACGCAGTTTTTTCAATCCCTTTTTAGGGCTGAAACAAGTAGAGGATTATGTGATTTATTGGAACAGTTTTGATAATGCATTGATCGTGTCAGTAAATTTTCAAATGAATTCCTTTCGTTGGCTGCTGCCAGCTCTTCAGTTTGCTGAATTTGCTGCTTTTCCTTGTTATATGATAGTAAACTGAGTATCTATGTGGTTTGGGCTCTTAGTTGAACAAAACAAGCTATTTCAAGATGTCATCTTAAAGGTCTGAGAAATAGTAAAGAGCATACTGTCAGTGTCTTTTTGACATTTCAAAGATTAAATGATTATATGTTTATGGAAATGGTTAAAAGATTAACTAAATAATGGAGATGGTTGACTGTTGAATTGCTTTATATATCCAGACTGAACTGTATATATTTCTATGTTTTTGTACATAGGCAGAACTGAATGAGGTTTTAGAGGATGACGAGGAAAAAACTCCTTCTCCCCCTTCTCCCACGCCTCCTGCCGTCACATCAACTGCTCCCAAAGTGAGCGTCCCATCCCACTCTGCTCCTCCTGCTGCTCCCAGTGGTGCAACTGGGATGGAGTCCCGTCTGTTGGAGCGGATTGAAATGTATAAGACAGCCATTACCAATGCCAAAGCTGCGGGAGATACTAGCAAAGTTCGAAGATACGACCGTGGGTTAAAGGTAAAATGGATTAGGAAAAGGGGAAACATCTCACACAACCTCAGTAAAAGTTTATCTTTGTCTTGTTCAAAGGAAAAAAAAGAAAATGAAACTACTTGTATTGTCAAACTTTGAAAATGTGTTCCTGTAAAGTTGAAACATGTTTATGGTTTTATTCTTTTAATCTTAGACACTGCAGTCCATGCTGACATCTGTCAGAAAAGGAAAACCAGTCAATGAGGAGGAGATGCCGCCTCCTGTTGCTCTCGGTGGAAAACCCAATGTCACAGCCGAGTCTGAACCAGTTAAAGAACGAGAACTGCCCCAGCCTGATCTGACACCCTCTCCCCCCACAAATCAGGAAGGCTGCACCCACAGTTCCTAATGCAAAGCCGCTCCATCTGACCCCGCCCCAAAGGCCTGCTGCCTTCACCTCAGAAACACCTGCCATCTCTCCCCTCACCCCCAGCCAGCCAGATGCACAGCACTCAGGTAAACACACACATGATAACACACCGAGTGCTCTGTGGGTGTATCTCCATCTTGAACTGGATGTTTAAGAGAGAGGGTGTCTTATCATTGACTCATTGTTTAACTGAAAAAGTTACAAATGTCATCACATTATCACTGTCACTCAAACAGATTTAAGGATTATTTATCATTTCATTTATTTCAGTTGAAATGATTTGTTGATCAGTGGACTAATTGATTTTGACTTTGGCAGTGACTCGTTTCATAGTACAATCCTAATGTCAAACTTAATATCGTTATCTTTACTAGAGAATAAGACAACTTTACCATTGTTGTCGTTTAAGAAGTATTTACTTTTAAAACATCAGCAAGTATATGTATTTTACATTATATGATCAAACTTATTTATTAATTAGGTCCATGTTCATTTGACAACAATCTGTATCCACAACAAACAACCACAACAAAATCAGTTTTCCTCATTTGCTCAGAAACACAGTCACTACTAGTCACACAAATTTCCCCACTTGATGTTATTGTGATCTTCCTGATCTTTAAACCCCCCGTTCATTTAGTTTTGTTTTCAATTTTGTTCTCTCTCATTTTCTCTCTCTTACATACACACAAACCCATACATACAAACACACGTTTACCCATTTCTTCCATCTAGAGCTGAAACAGGCAGTGTTGTCCAGACAGAGGGAGTATAAGATGGCCGCCATACATGCCAAACAGAGCGGTAACATTGAGCAAGCCAAAGAGCACTACCTCACTGCCAAGGTAACAGAACCATTGACCAATGTTAGTGTTATCTCATGACCAAATCTATTTGTTTGTATATGTAGAAAACGTCTATTCTAATATAGTTGGCCTCCCTCTATGCAGAAGTTGGACACGCTGGTGGAGGCACTGGACAGAGATGAACCTGTAGACCTGAGCTCACTACCTCCTCCTCCAGGTCAGCGTAATAGCAATAGGTAACCTTGTAGACTTTTGACTTTTGTTTCAGTCACTTGTATACTGTAGCCTGATTTCTTAATGCAAAAATTGTTACTCTTTGGTGGAGAATGGAGCTCCTCAGAGAAATTCAATTTCCTGATATAATTAAGTTGATTGCAGCCCTGGAAAACTCATTAAATGCTTACCAGGCAACTCTGGCACAGTGTAATCCAGTTCTAAGGACTCCAGTTGTTGCATGTCTTGAACATGTATATTTTTATTAAAATCATTATGTTTTGAAAAGTTCTGTTTACAGTAGTAGATACCCTACAAACAGAACTGTACTGTACTATTTGTCATCTGGTTAACCTCTGCAAACAAATTATGTTTCTTGGTTTGGATGATCATGTTCCAACTGGTTTTAAGCATATTCTCACATCATACTTGAATAATTAGTATTTGTAAAGCCAAATAATTGTTTTTTTTCCAAAAAGTGATATAATGATATAATGCATACCCCTGTAAACTAAAAAAAAGGCATTAGGTATTGTCAAAGATACAGCTATTTGTGATCTGCTCTGTATTCTTGGCTCTTTCCTGCTATTTGGTGGTGTTATTTTTTATTTTTGTTTTGTTTTTTTTCCCTTAGTAACTGGTATGTGACTCACTTTATTTTGACTGGAGAAACCCTCTGTTACTTTGAGTGTAACTACTGCTACTGCTTATTTTACCTCCTTATAACCTGCAGTAACACTTGTCTTGTTCTCTGAGGATTGCTGAAAAGCATTGTGCAGGAAATAGGAAGCCTCTAAATTAAGTAAATGTGGCTCAGGCAGGGTAAATTGATAAAACAAGAACATGGAGGCAAGAACACGAGAGGACAGAAATAGGTGTGGGCCATGCATATTACTTTTGTAGGAGTGTAAGTACTTTGATGACATTGATTTCCATGTGGGAGTTCTGCTTTTGTCTTTTCTCTCAGCACTGTGTTGTTTTTTCTGTTTATTTTTATATGCAAGAAAGCCACTTTGGATTTTGGTTGACCCCTCTTGTGTTTTAAGTGGGGTGAAATGGAAAATTGAATGGATAGCCATAAAATTTTGTAAAAACATTAATTGTTTCTAGAGGATGAATCCTCAGAGATCTCCTGACTTTTCTGCTAGCAGATTCAACAGATCAAAACTCTCATGTTTCCAGTTCTTTGGTTTATATTTTTTACTACTTTGTTTAGTGCCAGTTAGCAAATATTAGAATGCAAACACACCAAACATTAACGTGGTAAACATTATACTCACTAAACATCAACATGTGAATATTGTCACTGTGTCGCAGCATGTTAGCATGCAGATGTGAGCAGCTCAAAGCACCACCATGCTTAAGTACAGCCTCACACTTTTATTGATAAGTAGCCAAATTATTATTTTACTCACTGTAAACCATTTTCTTTTCTTCCAGTATTACATCATAGTTTTCTTTTTTTACATTAACTACATGGCTGTCTTGTCTTGTAAAAACTGCAATATGATTTAGAGGCATATTATGTGTGTTTATCCCCAGAAATCCTGTTTCCTTTTACTTGCATATAATGATCAACTCTGGTTGCATAATCGTTTCATCCCAGTAAAGGGATGTTATTCCTATTTGTTATTTTAAAGAATTATATATAACTTCATTTTTTTAATCAGATGTTTCAAAACTGAAATGCTTATATAATTATAAATATAATATAATATAATAATATTCTTAACACATACATTCACTGTGTAATTTTGAAAACAAATTATTTTAGACAACAAGAGGGTTGCTTTCCCTGCCTGGAGCGGTAGATGAGTCAGAGTGACTCACTGTGGCTCTGCTCCAGTATCATGCCAAGCTAACAGCTAGGTGACTCTGGCAGTGACTCACTCAACCATCGGGATTATTTGGCTCTCAGTGATGCTGGCTAGTTGCTGTCTGTCACTCGCTATGCCATTTCTGAGCAGTCATGACTCCTGTTTTTCTTCTCTAGGACCCACTCCAGCCTGACCCCTAATGAGCTGATCCTGTACATCGTCAGAGGTATCAACCTACCAGCTCCCTCAGGTACTGTAGGCAGGTCTGCATGTTTGAAATAACCAGGCAGTGATGTGTCAAATGTATGTTCACATCCACCTACCTCTCTGCCTTCAGGTGTCTCAGCCAGCGATCTGGATGCCAGTGTGAAGTTTGAGTTTCCTTTTCCCAGTGCGGTAAGAATCTTTCACACTTGGTGAGCAGATTATGGATATTTCACTGTGTTTATAGATGTGTTTAATGCATTCATTCATGTGTGTGTAGGAGGAGGCTCAGAGGGACAAAACCAGCACAGTAAAGAACACCAGCAGTCCAGAGTTTAAAGAGCAGTTCAAACTCAACATCAACCGTGCCCACAGACGGCTTCAAACGAGTCATCCAGTCCAAAGGGGTCAAGTTTGAAATCATCCACAAGGGGTAGAAACCACAACTGCTTTGGGGCAGAAGTTTCCTGTTTAACCCCATGATTTATACTGTAAATGTCATATTTGTTCTGCTTTCGTCAGTTGTTTCCTGCTCTCTCTGTTCGCAGAGGCCTGTTTAAGACAGACAAAGTAATTGGCACTGCTCAGCTAAAGCTAGAAGCTTTAGAAAACCACTGTGACATTAAAGAGATCATAGAGGTAAGTGTTACAAACACAAATCTGTAAATATAATCTTCACACCAGATCTGTCTAACGGTGGGTACGTGTTTCTTAGGTGATGGATGGACGTAAAGCTACAGGTGGCAAGTTGGAGGTGAGGGTGAAGATCAGAGAGCCTCTATCAGGAGTCGATCTCCATCCAGTGACAGAGAAGTGGCTGGTTCTCCATCCTGTGTCCTCGCTTTCTCCTCCAGAGAGACAAAAGGAACAGGTGAGTAAAGTGTTCAGTTCACCTGAGCCACACGTGAGTAGACATCCTAACAAAGGCTCCAGCCAGGCAGGTCAGGTTCGCACATAGAAACGTGTTGCGTGACATTTCTGTGTGAAACACCAAGACGGCGTGTCTCGGCTCGGCATGATCTAAATGAAGCGCTTGTCAGAAACACACCTGCACACCTTTCCAAAGCTGGGATTGCTGCATCCTATAATGTTTGTAACATTTTAAAACCAACAATCCAACATTCAAGGCCTCCAACTCCATGGAAATGCTCATTCATTTGCATTTTTTGTAATTTACTTTTCCGCTGAAATAAATAAAAATAAACTTCAAATGTTTGGCTTCCTCTTTTCAAACTCCAGACCCCCAAATCATTGTTATATCATATACGTACTATTTGCGGAAGTATTCACATCCTTTAAGTACTAATACCACACTGAAATACTCAGCTACAAGTACCTGCAATTGAAAACCTCACTGAAGTAACAGTGTGTGTGTGTATTGTGACAGTGTGAAGTATGAAGTTTCATAAAATGGAAATTCTGAGGTGAAGTTCAAGTAGCTGTAATCTGTACATAAGGTACAGTGTTTAATGTATTTAAAATAGTATTTCCTGTTGTGCGCTTTGGGCTCTGTGTGCAGGTTGTTTTAATAAACAACACAGTTCATTCAGTCATGTCTGCATGTCTCATATCATCATCAATAAAAGTTGGTTACTTAATAAAACCATTATCTTTCAGTTTTTGTTTAGTCTTGCTATTTTTTTTGTCTTATACTGAAAAATACTTTATGGAAAACATGATGCTGACCTCTCTGTCACTACAGTATAATCATAGGGAGAGGAAAAGGTGAAGAACAAAGGAGGATTCACATTTTCTGATTCCAAATAGTTGAAACAACATCCAGGTAATCATTCTCAAAGAGAAAAATAATGGACTGAGGGCGAGGTCCAGCACCATGGACTGTTTCAAGAATGCTGCAGTCAGTTCCAACTATAAAAACTGGCCCGCGTGAGGACGGCTGGTATGTGAGAGGTCGGGGTTCGCAGCCTGATATGGATCTTTTGTTTTCCTTCATATATATATATTTTTTTTAATACAACAATTCGCAATAGTGGTTTTACTTTAATTTAACTGAGCTTATTTTGAACATCAGAGTTCCAGCTCAGTGGCCATTGTGACCCCCTGCTATGTGCTTGAGAGTTAAATGTGTTAATTATCAAAGTCTGTTTTATTGTCAATTCTGCAGAAAACATACAGAGAATTGAAATTACAGTTCTGTCAGACCCTCAGTGTATGAAAATAACAAAAATAAGCACAAATATACAAAAGTAGCAAGCAAAAAAATAAATAAATAAATAGACGTGGTAATAACTAAGATAGATCAATCACAGTCAGTTCAAATTTATATGATAATAGTGCAAAAAAATAGAGTTAACTTATGGACTGGTTAAAGTGGTTGAAGTGAATAAAGTGAGTGTGTGCTTGTTGAGTTTGTTGATGGGGTGGGGGGTCCTGAGTACAGTTCTTGGAAGGGGGGCAGAGCAGGGAGAGAGTTCAGCATCCTGACAGCCTGCTGGACGAAGCCGTCCCTCAGTCTGCTGGTCCTGGCCCGCAGGCTCCTTCCTGATGGCAGCAGGCTGAAGAAGCTGTGTGACGGGTGGGT
>JAKKUS010000357.1:12500-20507 GCA_023238725.1 Scortum barcoo
GACCAGAGCTTCTCTCTAAGGGAGGCGCCCAGCCACCCTGCTGAGAGGAAACTCATTTCAGCCGCTTGTATCCACGATCTTGAGGGTGGGAGCGCGTAGATTGAGATTGACGGCAGTAAATAGAGAGCTTTGCCTTTCGACTCAGCTCCTTCTTCACCACCACGACGGTCCGGTACACCGACCGCATAACTGCAGACGCTGCACCAATCCGCCTGTCAATCTCACGCTCCATCTTTCCCTCACTTGTGAACGAAGACCCCGAGATACTTGAACTCCTCTACACTTGAGGCAGGATCTCTCCACCCACCCGGAGAGGGCACGCCACCCTTTTCCGGTCGAGAACCATGGCCTCAGATTCGGATTTCCAGTACATGCTGAAGGTCCTGGCTTGATGAAGCAGATCAGAAGCCATCAGGACAACATCATCTGCAAAAGGCAGAGAGATGAAATCCTGTGGTTCCCAAACCGGACTCCCTCCGGCACCCTGGCTACACCTAAAAATCCTGTCGGTGACAAAGGGCAACCCTGCCGGAGTCCAACATGCACTGGGAACAGGTCTGACTTACTGCCGGCAATGCGAACCAAGCTCTTGCTCCGGTCGTATAGACAGAGACCAAACAGCCCTTAACAGCCCTTAGCAAAGCCCCCAGGCCCCCGGACCCCATACTCGCATGGAGCACTCCCCACAGAATACCACGAGGGACACGGTCGTCGAATGCCTTCTCCAGATCCACAAAGCACACATGTGGAGCACATAAACCCTCAAGCACCCTGTGGAGGGTATAGAGCTGGTCCAGTGTTCCACGACCAGGGACGAAAACCGCATTGTTCCTCCTGAATCCGAGGGTCGACTATCGGCCGAATTCTCCTCTCCAGTACCCTGGCGTGAGACCTTCCCGGGAGGCTGAGGCTGAGAAGTGTGATCCCCTGTAGTTGGAACACACTCTCCGGTCCCCCTTTTTACTTTTTAAAAGAGGGACCACCACCCCAGGTTTGCCACACCAGAGGCACTGTCCCCAACCTCCATGCAATGTTGCAGAGGCGTGTCAGCCAAGACAGGCCCCACAACATCCAGAGACTTGAGGTACTCAGGGCGGCGGATCTCATCCACCCCCGGCGCCTTGCCACCACTGAGGAGCTTGCTGACGAACTACCTCAGTGACTTCGGCTTGGGTGATGGACGAGTCCACCTCAGAGTCCCCAGCCTCCGCTTCCTCATTGGAAGGCAAGTCGGTGGGATTGAGGAGATCCTCGAAGTATTTCCTCCACCGTCCGACAATGTCCTCAGTCGAGGTCAACAGCTCCCCACCCGCACTGTAAACAGTGTTGGCAGAGTACTGCTTCCCCCTTCTGAGGCGCTTGCGGACGGTTTGCCAGAATCTCTTCGAGGCCGACCGATGAGCAGTCCTCCTCCATGGCCTCACCGAACTCCTCCCAGACCCGAAGTTTTTGCCTCCAGGACCGTCCGGGCTGCGGCTTGCTTGGCCTGCCGGTACCGTACCCGTCAACTGCGTCAGGAGTCCCATAGGCCAACATGGTCCGATAGATAGGACTCCTTCTTCAGCCTGACGGCATCCCTTACTTCCGGTGTCCACCACCGGGTTCGAGAGGTTGCCGCCACGACAGGCACCAGAGACCTTGCGTCCACAACTTCGAACCATGCCGCGTCGACAATGGAGGCAGAGAAGAACATGGTCCACCACTCGGACTCAATGTCCCCAGCCTCCCTCGGAATCTGTGAGAAGCTCTTCCGGAGGTGGGAGTTGAAGACCTCCCTGACAGAGGGCTCGGCCAGACGTTCCCAACAGACCCTCACAATACGTTTGGGTCTGCCAGGTCTGTCCAACTTCCTCCTCCTCTGCCAGCGGATCCAACTCACCACCAGGTGGTGATCGGTTGACAGCTCAGCCCCTCTCTTTACCCGAGTGTCCAAGACATATGGCCGGAGATCAGATGAAACGACAACAAAGTCGATCATCAAGCTCCGGCCTAGGGAAGGGTGTCCTGGTGCCACGTGCACTGATGGACACCCTTACTTATGCTCGAACATGGTGTTCGTTATGGACAAACTGTGACTAGCACAGAAGTCCAATAACAGAACACCGCTTCGGGTTCAGATTGGGGAGGCCGTTCCTCCCGATCACGCCCCTCCAGGTATCACTGTTGTTGCCCACGTGAGCGTTGAAGTCCCACAGTAGAACAATGGAGTCCCCAGTCGGAGCACTATCAAGTACCCCTCCCAGGGACTCCAAGAAGGCCGGGTACTCTGTACTGCTGTTCGGCCCGTAGGCACAAACAACAGCAAGAGACCTATCCCCAACCCGAAGGCGCAGGGAAGCGACCCTCTCGTTCACCGGGTGAACTCCAACACATGGCGGCTGAGCTGGGGAGCTATAAGCAAGCCCACACCAGCTCGCCGCCGCTCACCCTGGGCAACTCCAGAGTAGTGGAGGGTCCAGCCCCTCTCAAGGAGCTGGGTTCCAGAGCCCAAGCTATGCGTGGAGGTGAGCCCGACTATCTCTAGCCGGTACCTCTCAACCTCCCGCACGAGCTCAGGCTCCTTCCCCCCCAGCGAGGTGACATTCCATGTCCCTATTGCCAGAGTTTTGGTCCAGGGATTGGGTCGTCGAGGCCCCCCGCCATTCGACTGCTACCCAAACCACATTGCACCGGCCCCTCATGGACCTCTTCCTGCGGGTGGTGAGCCTACTGGAAGGCAGGCCCACGTCACGCCATTTCGGGCTGAGCCCGGCCGGGTCCCGTGGGCAAAGACCCGGCCACCAGGCGCTCGCCTGCGAGCTGAGCCCCAACCCCAGGCCTGGCTCCAGGGTGGGGCCCCAGGTAACGCTTGCCAATCCGGGCGACGTAATGTGTAACGGTCCTTGATGTTTTTCTGTTCATGATGGGCTTGTGAACCGCTCTTAGTCTGGCCCGTCACCTAGGACCTGTTTGCCATGGGAGACCCTACCAGGGGCGTAATGCCCCCGACAACATAGCTCCTAGGATCATTCGTTCAGGCACACAAACCCCTCCACCACAGTAAGGTGGCGGTTCAAGAAGGAGGGGGCATTTCAATATAAATATAATGTAATACTTGAAAATGTTATATCTCTGTAATTATAATTTGTTATATCATAAATAATAAATAACACTTAATTATATATATAACAGTGATTACAAGGTATTTCAGTTAATGTATTTATGCCTTAGAAAACATGGATTGTGCAAGAGGCATATATGACGTGAATCTTGTGAATCTTTGTGTTTGTCATCAGGTTTGGGACATCCAAAAAGGAAATGGCAAAAGAGAGGAAGAAAATGGTGCTCGAGATACTAAAAGCATCAGGTTTGTAAGGATTTCTTGTGGACAGGGATGATAACGGAGGTCTTAAAGCGGGCTGGCACATGGCATGTTTCCAGTGAGGCGTGTAAACCATCTGTGAACACTGGAGTCATCAGCACATTGTCTTAAGGTGAATGGAGAGTCTGGTCCTTCTGTCTTTTTGGATTTCAGACTGTGAAAGGTCCTGTTAAGCTCTCTCTCCCTGATGGAGAGGGACATCACTGTGGCGTCGGGGGAGGGGGCCTTTGAGGTGTTGAGTTTGTAAGAGGCCCCTGCCCCTGCTGAAGTGGGCGAGGTAGGAAATGGGAAATGTATTTCACATGTAGTTTCAAGAAAGTCTCTCAGAAGCTTTATTCTTGGATAGGTAACTGAAGTACTTTACACACAGGGATCTGTTCATATCTTTCTAATTGTCTGTGCAAGCACCGAGCTTACAGAAAATCAAACAGTGGTATGTACATTATTGTTTTAAGTTTATCAGGAAACATAAAAGGTGATAGTATGATAAAATAAAGCTAAAACTATTAGGGAATACAGTTTATTCCACAAAGTTCCAGCTAAAGCAAAAATTCAATGTGGTTAAAGTTCACTGAAAAAAATAGTTGAGACTGATGTACCAAATACAGGACCTACAAAGAAGAATAAAACAGGATAGAAAAGAATCACAAATAGAAGCAGTAATGCAGTTACAAAAAAGCTGGAATTATACACAGGTGGGTTAGGGTTAGGGTGTTAGTTACACAGGTGTTAGTCATGCACATTGTAAGAACATACACATACAGTATATAATTTTTTATCTATGAGGTAAGTGTGCCAGGTGAGCAGGTGAAAGGGAATGGATACTATTAACCAAAACCTTTTTTATTTTATATGTAATACACATGCCTGTTTTAGGGGCTGATTTTAGTGTTTAACAAAACAAAATTAAATACTGAGATTTGAAATTACTTGAAATTATAGGTCTTGTTTCAATAGCCAGTATCTGAAATTAACATAGTCTTTGCAGTAATGCTTAATGATTTGTTTGAAAGCTTGTTGTTTAGCAATTGCAGAACATTGGTGAAAGGGTTACTTTGCCCCACACTATACTTCAGAATACATAGCTGATTATGGTGCTAACAATGTCTTCTAATTTGTGCTCATATTTCAGTGTTTGATTTGGGCAAAACCTGTGCCATGTGTTCCATGACAACACCTGTTGGATCTGGGCTTCCATTGACAAACTGGGTATGTTTCATATTTTACTTTGTACCTTGGTTTTTTGGTTTGGATGTTTTATTAACTTTTTTGTTGAGGTCTAGTGCTTAGGCTCACAGGCCAAGTGGCTTTAAGGTGTTTAGAAAAAGACCAGTGTGTCTACATTGTACTGGGATAAAGTCAACGTATTGTAAATGTTGCATTGCATGTAAACTCAAACATAGTAGCAACTTTTATTACATTTTACTGGTGTTGTCAGCACAGATCAGTCGAAATTGTACACTTGACCTGTGTATATAGACACATAAACTTATTTGCTTCAAACTAAATGTATGCAAGGTTAATATTCATTACAACTCCAAGAAGTGTGTTGACATAATGGTTATTTGACAAAATTCAATTTGTGAGAGCCCTGAGAATCATTCTCAACATTCTCATTTTACAGATCCAGTGTGATACATGTGAGAGGTGGTTCCATGAGCAGTGCCTGGGCATGGAAAGTAAGGAACTGGAACGAGCCAGGGCTAATGCCTGGAATTGCTGCTTGTGCCCTTAAATCAGCTTTCTGATTTGTCAACTGTCGTGAAAAATATATTTCACTGTCACAGTCTGCTTTAATTGTCTGTTGTCACTCATTTGCACTCACCAACATGACAGCCAACCTGTTTACATATTTTATTTTAGATGTTGTTGTTGTTTGTCATATTTTAATTTATATACTACATTCTATTCATTTTTTTTTAATATTTGCACATCTTTCGATCTTCCATGTTAAGTTCTCATTGTACCTTTCCTTATACTAATTATTGTGTATCGTCAGAATGACCCTGACATTTAAGAGTTTCATTAGTAATAAGTGTGATAGAAGTGAAATAGTTTTGCACATGCCCTGCGATTTTTGCAGATTACATTTGCCTCAAAATCTTTACATCGCTGTTAATGATAATGATTACATTAGTGCTACTATGTGATTTTACATATACACTGCTCAAAAAAATAAAGGGAACACTAAAATAACACATCCTAGATCTGAATGAATGAAATATTCTTATTAAATACTTTGTTCTTTACATAGTTGAATGTGCTGACAAAAATTATCAATGGAAATCAAATTTATTAACCCATGGAGGTCTGGATTTGGAGTCACACTCAAAATTAAAGTGGAAAAACACACTACAGGCTGATCCAACTTTGATGTAATGTCCTTAAAACAAGTCAAAATGAGGCTCAGTAGTGTGTGTGGCCTCCACGTGCCTGTATGACCTCCCTACAACGCCTGGGCATGCTCCTGATGAGGTGGCGGATGGTCTCCTGAGGGATCTCCTCCCAGACCTGGACTAAAGCATCCGCCAACTCCTGGACAGTCTGTGGTGCAACGTGGCGTTGGTGGATGGAGCGAGACATGATGTCCCAGATTTGTTGGGCTGTAAGCACAACCTGGCCCACCTGTGGACGTCGGGCCCTCATACCACCACCCTCATGGAGTCTGTTTCTGACCGTTTGAGCAGACACATGCACATTTGTGGCCTGCTGGAGGTCATTTTGCAGGGCTCTGGCAGTGCTCCTCCTGTTCCTCCTTGCACAAAGGCGGAGGTAGCAGGTCCTGCTGCTGGGTTGTTGCCCTCCTACGGCCTCCTCCACGTCTCCTGATGTACTGGCCTGTCTCCTGGTAGCGCCTCCATGCTCTGGACACTACGCTGACAGACACAGCAAACCTTCTTGCCACAGCTCGCATTGATGTGCCATCCTGGATGAGCTGCACTACCTGAGCCACTTGTGTTGGGTTGTAGACTCTGTCTCATGCTACCACTAGAGTGAAAGCACCACCAGCATTCAAAAGTGACCAAAACATCAGCCAGAAAGCATAGGAACTGAGAAGTGGTCTGTGGTCACCACCTGCACCTGCAGAACCACTCCTTTATTGGGGGTGTCTTGCTAATTGCCTATAATTTCCACCTGTTGTCTATTCCATTTGCACAACAGCATGTGAAATTGATTGTCAATCAGTGTTGCTTCCTAAGTGGACAGTTTGATTTCACAGAAGTGTGATTGACTTGGAGTTACATTGTGTTGTTTAAGTGTTCCCTTTATTTTTTTGAGCAGTGTATTTATTTCTACCTTTTATACCTTATACCTTTTATATATATATAACTGCAAGTTTTGCACATCCTACCTCAAAAGTATTATTTTTGTATTTGTACTGTGTTTCTATTTAGATTGTATTTTAAATTATTTTAGTGTTGTATTTTTGTATATTATTTTTTATATATTTATTACTTTTGCTTACTTACTATTTTTTACTAATATTTTTTGGTCTTTGATTTTGCTTTTATTTGTGATTTCATTTGTAGAATCTTCAGCAAACAAACAATTTTCAATTTTTTGTGAAGTACCTGGCATTCAATGACTGCTATTTTATAGTTGTGCATATAACACCAAAGATCTTTAATGTTGAACTTGTGTCTCTGTTATAATAATAAATATTGTTAGATTATAACAAACACCATGGGGATGATTTGATCATTTATTGATGGCCCAATTTGACAACACCCCTTGCCTCCACAACACCAACCAACACCTAAACCAATAGCCAGTATGGTCATGATATTGACAGGACTGTATAGAGTTTGGATAAATAGGCTATAATGGAGTAAGAATGAGTGTTTATTGTATGTGCTTGAGAATGATGTATGGAGATGATCAAAGTGCTTTTACTTTGAAATGCCACATCAGAATTACATGCTATTTCTTGAGAGACACACTGGGGTGGCCTAGTGTCAGTGTGAAGTGGAATTATTGTGATAACAGGTGGTTTCCTTTTTATAACAATATGATTATCAGTTATGGATATGACTGTGTGACAGTATTCAGAGGGCTTTTTCTTTGAAGTGCTTCATCAGAATGACTTTTACAATTTATGATTTTTTTTAACTAGTTCACCCCAGTGTGTCACACAGGAAATTTCAAAAAGTCATTCTGATCTACCATTTTAAAGCAAAAGCCCTCTGAATATCTCCATACAGTCATATACATAACTGATATTCATATTGATATTAAAAAGAAACCACCTGTTATCACACACTGATTAACAATAAGACACTGACAATAGTTTGAACAATAGGGTTAGGTCATCAAACTTTAATAAACACCTTCAGTGACCAATATATTTCAAGATCTCCCAAAACATTAATGAGAACTTCTTTTCTGTTGCCAAAGAAACACTGAAACACCAAGTGAAAACGCACGTTTTCTTTATGGCTGGAGGAATCACTTCAACACATCAAACCTGGTTTGGTGAAAATAAAGCTCAACCACTGGATGGTTACACCAGCCATCACATAAAACAGAAGGACTCCTGTTTTCAGTCATTTTCCATTTACATTATCTTTAATGCTTTTCTTTACATTTTAGTGGCAGGATCTGTCTTGTACGGTTGAATTTTAAAGCTAAATAAACCTAAGTACTGA
>JAKKUS010000359.1:0-11000 GCA_023238725.1 Scortum barcoo
TAGTACACGGAGGGAAGAGTAATGACATCAGTGGAATGTCTAACCATAATTGCTATTGTTAACTGAATGTCTCTGATAGGTGTTTTACATTCAGTCATTACTGAGTCTGACCATCCAGAAGTTCCATAAACTAAAAACTTTCTCGTCTGGTTTATGGAAAAACAAACAAAAACAAAAAAAAACAAAACAAAAAAACAAAACAAAAGATAACTAGATAAGGACAACTGAACAACTTTAACCCTGAGGAAGAATCAGTATCATTCATCAACCCTAACTCATTCATCAAATATGAAATATTGTTTTTAAAAAAATTCCAAATTAATTTCTGTAATTTATTTAAGATAATGGGTTAAGTACAACCACAGTAATGGTGACAACCAGGGTGTGAGATAGCTAATACATTAAAGTAAATGTTTTATCATCAACACTTTCTTTGCGGCACTTTCTGAGGCAAGTGAGGCCTGCAGTTCTTTGGATGTTGTTGTGGGGTCTTTTGTGACCTCTTGGATGAGTCGTTGCTGCGCTCTTGGGGTAATTTTGGTCGGCCGGCCACTCCTGGGAAGGTTTCACCACTGTTCCATGTTTTCGCCATTTGTGGATAATGGCTCTCACTGTGGTTCGCTGGAGTCCCAAAGCTTTAGAAATGGCTTTATAACCTTTTTACCAGACTAATAGATCTCAATTACTTTCTTTCTCATTTGTTCCTGAATTTCTTTGGATCTCGGGCATGATGTCTAGCTTTTGAGGATCTTTTGGTCTACTTCACTTTGACAGGCAGGTCCTATTTAGGTGATTTCTTGATTGAGATTGAGATTGAGGTGTGGCAGTAATCAGGCCTGGCTAGAGAAAGTTAACTCAGGTGTGATAAACCACAGTTATGTTTTAACAGGGGGGGCAATCACTTTTTCACACAGGGCCATGTAGGTTTGGATTTTTTTTCTCCCTTAATAATAAAAACCTTAATTTAAAAACTGCATTTTGTGTTTACTTGTGTTGTCTTTGACTAATATTTAAATTTGTTTGATGATCTGAAAGTGTGACAAACATGCAAAAAAATAAGAAATCAGGAAGGGGGCAAACACTTCTTCACACCACTCACACCACTGTATTTCCCTCCCTCCTCTAAATTTAGAGGATTAAATCTGTTTCATCCTCGACTGAACAACACCACCTCATAGTGTACATCACCCTGAATAAACCGTTTAACCTGCAGACATCCATCTGTGCTAAAATGTACGCTGCAGACATCCAAGAGTCACTCATGTGGAGAAGAGATCTAAAAGGTTTCAGACTTTAGTAGGACACACAATGTCTGCATGTGTGATGTGAGTTTGGAGGGTTTCTTAAAGAGTGTATATTCTAACAATAGAGGCTCCTGCATGGTTACTTGTAATAACATGCACTCAACATCCATCCACCAACTGGAGAGGGAGGCAAATGAACAGCCTTGAGGGCATATGATTTGAGCGTCAAATCATATGGTTTAGCAAAGTGATTTTAGAAAAGAACTTGTTTGAATTTTTAAATCCAAAAGCTATCACTTCAATCAGCTTCAAGTTTTGATTTTAGTGTGAAGGCAACATTTTTCACTATTTTATAACATTTCATAAACTAACAATAAATTAAGCCACCAAAATAATAATTGATAATGAAAATAACAGTTATTTACTGCTCTCATTTGTTTCAGATACAAATTGAGAGCTACGTTTTGTCTATTTACTGTTTGACATGCGTATTGTGTATTATTACACAGGGTGGCCGAGAAAAATTAATAAATTTTTTTGCTTTTTTGATAATGAAAATAACACACTTTTCTTGATGCCACACCACTGAAAATTTCCATCACTGACTCTTTGTTTCTAATAGGCATACTGACACGCTGTCACATGGAGCTGAAAAATAAATAAATAAAGCAAAAACAAAACAAAAAAACTCCACTAAAACCAGATCCAGCTGCTTCCTCAAGAAAAAAAGTCCTTACTGTCGCATTAAGAGTCACATGCCCTCTAAACTCCACATCTGGCTGTGGTGTGTAATGTACCATTTGGATGCCTGGTAGCTCAACTACCTCCACCCAAACACAAGTATTGGATGGAGAGAAACTGGGAGCGCTCCTTCACACTGCTCATTTTTCAGCAACACTAATAATGTAAAGCAAATTCACTTAGAACCAATAAAATCATGGATTTGAGGTCTAAACAGTGTTTAACTTCAGAACTACATGAGCAAAACACATTTAGGTCTAACTGATCCTACTGAATGAAAGGAATCGCTCAGAAAAAGAACCTTGTCCATGTTTTTACTAATCTTGAATGGACCCTCTGGAGTTTTTTTGACAGGCAATGACCCTGTCAGTAAATATTTTGTGCTCATTCAGCATTCGAACAATGTCAGACACGCATGCTACAACACACAGAGGTAATTTGATTTCTGAAAACTGCATTTTTCATAGCCTTGGTCTTATTTAAAAAAAATCATTCCTACCAGTAATGGTACCATTTTACAGCTCAATCCCTAAACATTCCCCAAACTATATCCTCCTTATTTTGAAGTGAAAACAGAGCCTAGCTTAAACAAAGACACAGATACTCTCAGTCATAATATGTTGTAGATCCTGGAAGTGCCACATCGAATGTCTTAAGGTACATTTTCCACAGATGTCTCCCAGACCAACAGCCTCCTGTTTCCTACAGTGCCAGTGACACTTTAAAGAGCAGGCATCGTGCCTGAGTGTGAGGGCTTGTGGTTTCCTTCAAAGCAGTTAAAGTGATGTTTCACCCTAAATCTTTTTAGTATGAAACACTCACCCCCTATTAACTTGAAAGCTGACTGTAAAAAGTTTGTAGTTTGCGGACACTGCACTGACATTTCAAAGTATATTTTGGGGGGTATTTCTTTCCTGATTGGAGACTGGGTATGCAAGCTCAGGCTGTTGTCACTGAGGATTGGGCAGATCATGTGCCAAGAGGCTTGGACAAGCCTGCGCACCAACAAAGGGAGAGCTAAAGTCTAAACCACGGTGTCTCCCCAACTATAGAGCCAATAGAATCAACACGTCATAGCAAATTTGCATAATTTGACATATTTGACCAATGTCATCTGTAATTCACACGTCCTTTTCTGGGCGGTTGTTTGCAGACTAACAGCGTTCCGCTGACTGTGAATTTCACAAACAGAAAAGGTCCTTGTACAAGCTCTTTAATGATCCAATTTGAATAAATAGGTAAACAGTACGTCGTTGTCTGTCTTCTCTCAAATCAACGAATGAGACACTATATATAAATCAAAGCATGGATAAGTTGTCGCTTAGTAGAAGTGACAAGAAGGAAAGCCAATTAAGAGCCAATTAATTGACTGAATAAAAAAAAAAAAAGAGCCACATCAACAACAGGCACACTTCTTTTGATGCCTTCACGACCTACTTAGATGAAGTCACAATCTTTCCTGAGGTAGTAGTGCAGCAAAGGTCTACAAGTGTAATTACCCCGACTTTTGATTCAGGATCTCCCGTCACTGCATATCCATACATGCAGCCCGCAGGGTGCAGGGGGCCCATCTACTCGAAGATGTTAAATCAGGCGCAGAGGATGCCAAATGTGTAACGTGACGTGATCGAGACTCAAGCCTGTAGCGTGGAAAGCTAATCTGTGACGATGAAAAAGCCACGCTTGCATAAGAAGTCAACCATCCAGCTAAAAGAGGGAACTGCAGTATTGTGGTGTTTTGCTCAGTCACTTACATTGCACTATTCTCTTCAAGTTGCATATTTTCTTAGTTGTAATATTTATATCTAAATTGTTTAATTTAAATTCTTGCAATATTATTTAGTTCTATATTTTTATTATTCTTGTGCTATTATTTATTTCTTTATTTTTATTTATTTATTTATTTTTTTTTTTTGGAATTGGCTTTGGGAATGGAAATCAACATTTTTCCACCACTTTTATAGACCAGACAACTAATTGTTGTTGCAGTCGTAATATATGTATAATATATATGTTATACAATATATCATGTATCAATGAGAGCCCCAACATCTAGGAAGTGAAAGACTAAAGTCAGACTAAAGTTCAATGAAATAACAAAATAATTCAAATTGATTTATGCACATTTTTAGGTATCAAGTAGGTACAACAACAAATAGCTGTTTCAATCAATTGGACACATTTTGATAATAGATTTAGATCTGTTGTTAGTTAATCCTAAAAGAAATAGTCAAATATTCTCTTCTTCCAGTTTTACTCGTGGAAGATTTACTTCTTTTCTCAGTTTTATATTATTATTAAGTTAAAAGTCCAAATCATTGAATATCTTTGGTTTTTCAACTGTTGGGCGGACCAAACATTTAAACCTAGTTGGACTCAAGATTTCTTTTTTTTAATCTGACATTTCATAAACTAAAGGACCAAACAGAAGAAAGAACTAATAACTGATATAAAACTAGAAAAAGAAATAATAATAATAATAGTTAGTTCTTTGAAAATAACAGACATCATTTTGGACGGTATCAACATTAGGTTAACTACGGTAACTATGGAAACAAAAAAACTGCAAAGGGGGACATTCATCATTTTAACATGACAAAATATGTTTTACAGTGCTTATTAACACACTGACCCTAAAATACCACAAAAAACATAAAAGTCCGAACAGAAAACATTTTTATAACTTAAAATACAAATATAAATGGTAAATTTCAAAAAAAACTTATGTACAAATTTAGCAAACAACAAAGTTATTTACAACTATTTACAATAAAATGCATTCAATGTCTCAGGTGTGTGTATGACAGTGTATTATGTACAGTATATACAGTATGTACAGCAGCGTGGGTTGTGTTTGTCAGGGGATATATTTATATGAGAAAAACGGTGTAAAAAATCATTAAAGATATATTATATTGTATATATAAATGTAATATTGATTAGGTCAATAGGTATTCAGGGAAAAACAGGACGTAAATTAACTATCACAAATCTGTTTCAGTCGGCGTATCAACACATTTAAAAAATAACTAGTATATAGTTTGAAGTCCGCACTTTCGACACAACTTGAAACGGAGACTCGGCGATGCCGCGTCTTTTTGTTACGTCATCGTAAATCGGCTGCGCGGCGCGTCCGTGGACTCCAGAGGGTTAACACCGATAATTTATTATCAACTATGCCATGTAATAATAACTTGCGTTTAAAACACAAGAGACAACGTTTCACTGCAATAACGGACCTGATAGCAAACATCAGTAACTTGTCAATTAGCCAACCTGGCAACTGATTTTGTTTAGTCAAAATAAATCCAAAATTACCTGCAAAGTAGGGATTAAAATTATATTTCAAGCACCATAGCCTCTCTCTATTATTGTCGAAGTTAATAATACTCTGACAACTATTTGGCCTTACCTCCTCACCTTTCAGACCACACTTGTAGTGATGAGTCGGTGAACGACGGGAGCCGCAGGTGATTGGTCAATATGTGTGGTGACGTTTCTGTGTGCGCTGAACAGAGGGGGAGGGACAGCAGGTACACACACACACGAACAGGAGAACAGGAGGGAGGACGGCTCACCTTTTTACAAGAATACATTAAAATATAAAGAACACTGGACGCACCCATTCTCTTTATTTCCAGTAGGCTACAGACAAAATATATTTATTTTCCACAACAGTAATCAACTTACAGTCTCAGTTACAAAGACAGAATCCCAAATCAAAAAAAATACAAGCTGTAATTAATGTTGGATTAGTATTTCACATGAGGGATATTTTATACTTACATGGTTCCTAAAAGAGAATATACCAATCATATTTGTGATTGATTGTTTATTATCTAATGAAAAAGCAGTGATTTGAGAGTAAAATACACCTTCCAGACGGGAAGTAAGAAACACCAATGGTTAGTTGTAAATACAAGAATAAAATCAAACTAACTAATCTTTTCAATCTATATTATAAGTCCTAATGGTCATTCCAAGGACGAAGTTCAAATTGTTATGGTTTGCATCATGTCCTGTTGTTTCCTTGTGTTATCTGCCTTGTGGTAGTGTGTTCATTGTGTTCTCATGTCTTGTGTTTCTTGTGTTCCTTCTTGTCCTTGTGGTCCTTGTGTCCTGTCCTTCTCTTTAAATCATTAAACACGGTTTGCCTCTGATCTTTACAATCTGTACAGTTGTGACACCCTCTGTCCTTAGACCCTCGAACCGAGGTCAGGAAAAACCTTCAAAAAAGCCTTTATGGGAAAAAGAAGAAACCTGAGGAAGAGCCACAGATGAGGGATCCCTCTCCCTGGGACGGACAGACGTGCAATAGATGCCACATGTACAGAGAACATCATCATCAGTCATATATGGAGTCATCGCGAAAGAAGATGGCGCCGCTCCAGGTGACAGCCTGTAGCCGCAGCTCCTGTCGTGTTTTTTAACTATTGTTATTTGTTGGTTTTTTCCTCTTCGTTGTTTTTTCGGATCAATCACAACCTGTTTATAAAAGTTGTGACAATAGGCTGGACTAAGTTTTGTTACCCTTCTCCGCATTCTTCTGTTACTTTTTTCACTCTTTGTCAGGTGAAGTTTGCCGGCAGCAGTGGGGGCATTTGTTTACACGCGTGAACAGCTGATTACACTGAGTGAGCCTGAGCTGCTGCCCGGAGACAGACCTGTGGTCCCGCAGGAGTTACGGAGGAGACACCGGGGTGCAGGTCTGGAGCCAAACGGAGGGAGGGAAAAGGAGAAGACACAAGCCAGCGGTTCCGGAGATTCTCGGAGATTATAACGGGGACCGTGAGGTCTCTGGGGAATAAGACGGACGAACTTGCAGTGCTGGTGAAGACCCAGAGGGAATACCGCAGCATCTTTTGCTTCAGTGAAACTTGGCTGCACTCGCACATCCTGGACAACAGCGGTGAGATTCAGGTTACAGTTTGGTTCGGGGAGACAGAGACTGCTCCAAAAGTCGGAAGAAGAAGGGTGGCGGGCTTGCACTTTATGTGAGTGAGAGGTGGTGCAGTCCCGGACATGTCAATGTGAAGGAACAGGCTCTGTACCCCGGACACTGAGCTGCTGGCTGTGGGAATGCGCCCGTATTATTTACAGAGGGAGTTCATGTCCACCATTGTTATCACTGTTTACATTCCCCCGTCAGCTGATGCAGCAGTGGCCTGTGAAGTCATCAGCTCCACCACTGCTAAACTACAAACTGACCACCCGGATGCATTCATGGTTATTACAGGCGATTTTAATCATGGCTCACTGGACAAAACTTTAAATAACTTTCATCAATATGTTGACTGCCCCACCAGAGACAATAAAACTTTGGATCTTACCTGTATGCTAATGCCATGGATGCATATGACGCCACAGCCCCCCCCCAACAACAAGCCCTGGATTACCAGGGACCTGAAGGCACTTCTGAACAAGAAGAAGATGGCTTTCAGGGCTGGAGACAGAGAGGAGCAGAGGAGAGTGCAGCACACGAACTCAGAGACATGCTGAGGACATGCAAGGACAACTACAGGAGGAAGCTGGAGGCTAAACTCCAACAGAACAATGTGAGAGACGTGTGGACAGGAATGAAGCACATCACGGGGATGAAGGGGAAAGACAGGCAGACGTCAGGGAGCCTGGATAGAGCAAACCAGTTTAACCAGTTTTTTAACAGGTTTAGCTCAACCCCTGCTAGCCCCCCTACGACACCTCCGGCCTTCCACACACCCACATTGTCCAAAATGGCTCGACCCCCAGCATTCTCCTGTACAACACCTCTCCATCTGCCCCCCCCATTCTCCCCCACCCCCTCCTCCACTGAAGACATCCGCATCAACCTCCTGCCCAACGGTGACTACAGGCCAGGTAAAGAGGCAGCTGGAAAGACTACACCAGCGAAAGGCTGCAGGCCCTGATGGCATCACACCCAGGATCCTGAAGACCTGTGCCAGCCAGCTGTCTCCTGTACTGGGACATCTGTACAACCTGAGTCTGAGTCAGGAGAAAGTCCCTATGCTGTGGAAGACGTCCTGCTTGGTTCCAGGTCCCCAAGAAGTCGAGGCCATCAGACCCGGCAGACTACAGACCAGTCGCCCTCACATCTCATGTGATGAAGGTCCTGGAGAGACTAGGTCTTAGCCCAGCTGAGGCCACAGGTGAGGAAGTTTCTGGATCCTTTGCAATTTGCCTATCAGCCCCATTTAGGAGTCGATGATGCTGTCATCTACCTGCTGCAACGAGCCCATATGCATTTGGATGGTGGAGGAGGCACTGTGAGGATCACATTCTTTGATTTCTCCAGTGCTTTCAACACCATTCAGCCGCTGCTACTGGGTGAGAAGCTGCAGGTGATGGGTGTTGATGACACAATGATCTCCTGGATTACTGACTACTTGACAGGCAGGCCACAGTTTGTCCGTCTGGGCAGTGTCCTGTCTGATGTGGTGGTCAGTGATACAGGAGCTCCGCAGGGAACTGTGCTCTCTCCCTTCCTCTTCACCTTATACACCACTGACTTTCAGTACAACTCTGAGTCATGTCATCTACAGAAGTTTTCTGATGACTCAGCTGTTGTCGGGTGTATAAGAGAGGGAGAGGAGGGTGAGTACAGGACACTGGTAGACAACTTTGTAGAGTGGTCCGAACAGAATCACCTGAGGCTGAATGTCAACAAGACCAGAGAGATGGTGATCGACTTCAGGAGGAAGAAGATGCCTTCACAGCCACTACGGATCAGGGGGGAGGTGGTGGAAGAGGTGGAGGACTACAAATACCTGGGAGTGGTGATCGACAACAGACTGGACTGGAAATCTAACACGGAGGCTGTGTACAAGAAGGGGATGAGCAGACTCTATTTCCTGAGGAAGCTGAGATCCTTCAACGTGGGCAGCAGGATGTTGGAGATTTTTTACCAGTCTGTTGTTGCCAGCGCCATTTTCTTTGCTGCCGTGTGTTGGGGCAGCAGCATCAGAGCCAGCGACACTAACAGACCTGATAAAATCATCAAGAAGGCTGGCTCTGTGCTTGGTCTCAGGCTGGAGTCTTTTGAGACCGTGGTGGAGAGGAGAACGCTGAATAGATCCATCATGGACAATGATCATCATCTCTCCATCACACAGTAGACAGACAGCGGAGTACCTTCTCTCACAGGCTGCTCCAGCTCCGCTGTCGAAAGGACAGATACAGGAAATCTGCCACATGCCATCTCACATATTGTTTTAACATATCTGGACAGATTTTTCTTCTTTTTTCCTTTTATTTCTTTGTATTGTTATTGTGTAATGCTGCTGCTATCTATATTTCCAGTTTCACTAACTATCTATCTATCTATCTATCTATCTATCTATCTATCTATCTATCTGTCTATCTATCTATCTATCTGTCTGTCTGTCTGTCTGTCTGTATCTGTCTGTCTGTCTGTCTGTCTGTCTATACATGGGTTGTAATAAACTGTAGATAAACTGAGTTCATGGGTTTAGTCCATGTGTGAAGGTATCACAGGTAATGGAAATGAGTCTGTGAGTCCAGGTGCATCTCTAGATGTCCTCATATGGAGCTCTGGGCCACTCGACCTTCTCTCCACAACACAGACACAGATCATGTCCCCACCAGGCCAGTGAACCTCAGACAGATGGACCACAACCAGAATCAGTGAGGAACCTGCAAGACTGGAGAGAACAAAGAGGACCAGGGCAAGCGTGCATCATGGGAGCCCCCCGGCAGTCTAAGCCTATAGCAGCATAGCATAACTAAGGGCGAGCCTGTGCCCACCCTAACTATAAGCTTTATCAAAAAGGAAGGTTTTAAGTCTGTTCTCAAACAGACCAGTCAGTGCAGACAGTATTTGGGTGTGATGTGACTCCTCATAAACGCACACAATTTTAACACAACAATGATTCACCACTAATCACCAGGCAACAAAGCCAAAGCTCAGTTATATTCAATTTTTTTCCTACATTTTATATTTTCTCAAATTTGTCTTTATGTTCATGGTATTTATGATGTAGAGTCTTACCTTGTTCTTAAAGTGCCCCCCAATCCGCTAGCCCTCCTGTTATCCTTGGGGTCACTTTGACCCTGTGAGGATCAACCCTAGATTGGGTTGCTTTTGGTTTTTGGGCCGCCTCTGTTTATCTTAGTGACTGTCCATGGCTTCTTTCTCTCCTGCTCTCTCCTCCTTAGTGTGTCGTATGTTTAGTTACTCCTCTGCCTCCTTCGCTGCTAATGATACATGTTATGAATGCAGTTTATTTTCTGCATTGTAGGCAGGCTTAGCAAAGTGGAAGCACGGCTCCACACCATGGAAAATCATTCACTTTTTTCATTGGGTTAGCCAATGCTAGCCGACCCAACAAAGCACCTACTCTGTCCCTGGGAGCAGCTGGGAAACCAGGGTGGCTGGGTGACTGCCCAAAATAGGGAGCATAACACTAAATAGATGCCCACTGTTCACCTCCAACTGTTTTATGTTTCCAACAGATTTTACCCACTCATCGACACACTCACTGAGAAACTCTGGTTACTGTCAGCCTATACTAAGAAACATGAGGTTAGTGTTGTGGTAAAAAGTTATGTGACAGCAATTTATTAACCCTATTTCATGTCATTTGAACCTTCTATTACCTTACATTACATTAACTTTACGTCACACTGTGTGTTGTGTTACGCCCCAGCCTAGGGGAATCTGGGGCACAACATAAATAAAGGGTGTGACTCCCTCTCTTTGCTCTCCCAAGGATGACCAGAGGATAATTTTGCAGTCCAACAAATTTATTTACAAAAAGAAAACTGGGTTATAGGCGTCGGGGGAAGCACGGCCAAAACAACAAACAAAACCATCTAGAAACAAAAATCCACTAACTTACCTCATCATAATAAAAATAAAATACAGGTATCTGACCTGCCTCCCTGAAACATAAACAGGAGAAAACGTATGAAAAGAAAATAGCTTCTCCCCCCTACAAGAACCCGGACTGCATCAATCAAACAACAACTCAAAAGTGGTCTGGACACACACACACTCGC
>JAKKUS010000369.1:10000-25000 GCA_023238725.1 Scortum barcoo
TCTATTTTTTTGCACTATTATCATATAAATTTGAACTGACTGTGATTGATCTATCTTAGTTATTACCACGTCTATTTATTTATTTATTTTTTTGCTTGCTACTTTTGTATATTTGTGCTTATTTTTGTTATTTTCATACACTGAGGGTCTGACAGAACTGTAATTTCAATTCTCTGTATGTTTTCTGCAGAATTGACAATAAAACAGACTTTGATAATTAACACATTTAACTCTCAAGCACATAGCAGGGGGTCACAATGGCCACTGAGCTGGAACTCTGATGTTCAAAATAAGCTCAGCAATTAAATTAAATAAGTAAAACCACTATTGCGAATTGTTGTATTAAAAAAAATATATATATATGAAGGAAAACAAAAGATCCATATCAGGCTGCGAACCCCGACCTCTCACATACCAGCCGTCCTCACGCGGGCCAGTTTTTATAGTTAGGAACTGACTGCAGCATTCTTGAAACAGTCCATGGTGCTGGACCTCGCCCTCAGTCCATTATTTTTCTCTTTGAGAATGATTACCTGGATGTTGTTTCAACTATTTGGAATCAGAAAATGTGAATCCTCCTTTGTTCTTCACCTTTTCCTCTCCCTATGATTATACTGTAGTGACAGAGAGGTCAGCATCATGTTTTCCATAAAGTATTTTTCAGTATAAGACAAAAAAAATAGCAAGACTAAACAAAAACTGAAAGATAATGGTTTTATTAAGTAACCAACTTTTATTGATGATGATATACATTACACACATATTAATGAGACATGCAGACATGACTGAATGAACTGTGTTGTTTATTAAAACAACCTGCACACAGAGCCCAAAGCGCACAACAGGAAATACTATTTTAAATACATTAAACACTGTACTTATGTACAGATTACAGCTACTTGAACTTCACCTCAGAATTTCCATTTTATGAAACTTCATACTTCACACTGTCACAATACACACACACACTGTTACTTCAGTGAGGTTTTCAATTGCAGGTTACTTGTAGCTGAGTATTTCAGTGTGGTATTAGTACTTAAAGGATGTGAATACTTCCGCAAATAGTACGTATATGATATAACAATGATTTGGGGGTCTGGAGTTTGAAAAGAGGAAGCCAAACATTTGAAGTTTATTTTTATTTATTTCAGCGGAAAAGTAAATTACAAAAAATGCAAATGAATGAGCATTTCCATGGAGTTGGAGGCCTTGAATGTTGGATTGTTGGTTTTAAAATGTTACAAACATTATAGGATGCAGCAATCCCAGCTTTGGAAAGGTGTGCAGGTGTGTTTCTGACAAGCGCTTCATTTAGATCATGCCGAGCCGAGACACGCCGTCTTGGTGTTTCACACAGAAATGTCACGCAACACGTTTCTATGTGCGAACCTGACCTGCCTGGCTGGAGCCTTTGTTAGGATGTCTACTCACGTGTGGCTCAGGTGAACTGAACACTTTACTCACCTGTTCCTTTTGTCTCTCTGGAGGAGAAAGCGAGGACACAGGATGGAGAACCAGCCACTTCTCTGTCACTGGATGGAGATCGACTCCTGATAGAGGCTCTCTGATCTTCACCCTCACCTCCAACTTGCCACCTGTAGCTTTACGTCCATCCATCACCTAAGAAACACGTACCCACCGTTAGACAGATCTGGTGTGAAGATTATATTTACAGATTTGTGTTTGTAACACTTACCTCTATGATCTCTTTAATGTCACAGTGGTTTTCTAAAGCTTCTAGCTTTAGCTGAGCAGTGCCAATTACTTTGTCTGTCTTAAACAGGCCTCTGCGAACAGAGAGAGCAGGAAACAACTGACGAAAGCAGAACAAATATGACATTTACAGTATAAATCATGGGGTTAAACAGGAAACTTCTGCCCCAAAGCAGTTGTGGTTTCTACCCCTTGTGGATGATTTCAAACTTGACCCCTTTGGACTGGATGACTCGTTTGAAGCGTCTGTGGGCACGGTTGATGTTGAGTTTGAACTGCTCTTTAAACTCTGGACTGCTGGTGTTCTTTACTGTGCTGGTTTTGTCCCTCTGAGCCTCCTCCTACACACACATGAATGAATGCATTAAACACATCTATAAACACAGTGAAATATCCATAATCTGCTCACCAAGTGTGAAAGATTCTTACCGCACTGGGAAAAGGAAACTCAAACTTCACACTGGCATCCAGATCGCTGGCTGAGACACCTGAAGGCAGAGAGGTAGGTGGATGTGAACATACATTTGACACATCACTGCCTGGTTATTTCAAACATGCAGACCTGCCTACAGTACCTGAGGGAGCTGGTAGGTTGATACCTCTGACGATGTACAGGATCAGCTCATTAGGGGTCAGGCTGGAGTGGGTCCTAGAGAAGAAAAACAGGAGTCATGACTGCTCAGAAATGGCATAGCGAGTGACAGACAGCAACTAGCCAGCATCACTGAGAGCCAAATAATCCCGATGGTTGAGTGAGTCACTGCCAGAGTCACCTAGCTGTTAGCTTGGCATGATACTGGAGCAGAGCCACAGTGAGTCACTCTGACTCATCTACCGCTCCAGGCAGGGAAAGCAACCCTCTTGTTGTCTAAAATAATTTGTTTTCAAAATTACACAGTGAATGTATGTGTTAAGAATATTATTATATTATATTATATTTATAATTATATAAGCATTTCAGTTTTGAAACATCTGATTAAAAAAATGAAGTTATATATAATTCTTTAAAATAACAAATAGGAATAACATCCCTTTACTGGGATGAAACGATTATGCAACCAGAGTTGATCATTATATGCAAGTAAAAGGAAACAGGATTTCTGGGGATAAACACACATAATATGCCTCTAAATCATATTGCAGTTTTTACAAGACAGCCATGTAGTTAATGTAAAAAAAGAAAACTATGATGTAATACTGGAAGAAAAGAAAATGGTTTACAGTGAGTAAAATAATAATTTGGCTACTTATCAATAAAAGTGTGAGGCTGTACTTAAGCATGGTGGTGCTTTGAGCTGCTCACATCTGCATGCTAACATGCTGCGACACAGTGACAATATTCACATGTTGATGTTTAGTGAGTATAATGTTTACCACGTTAATGTTTGGTGTGTTTGCATTCTAATATTTGCTAACTGGCACTAAACAAAGTAGTAAAAAATATAAACCAAAGAACTGGAAACATGAGAGTTTTGATCTGTTGAATCTGCTAGCAGAAAAGTCAGGAGATCTCTGAGGATTCATCCTCTAGAAACAATTAATGTTTTTACAAAATTTTATGGCTATCCATTCAATTTTCCATTTCACCCCACTTAAAACACAAGAGGGGTCAACCAAAATCCAAAGTGGCTTTCTTGCATATAAAAATAAACAGAAAAAACAACACAGTGCTGAGAGAAAAGACAAAAGCAGAACTCCCACATGGAAATCAATGTCATCAAAGTACTTACACTCCTACAAAAGTAATATGCATGGCCCACACCTATTTCTGTCCTCTCGTGTTCTTGCCTCCATGTTCTTGTTTTATCAATTTACCCTGCCTGAGCCACATTTACTTAATTTAGAGGCTTCCTATTTCCTGCACAATGCTTTTCAGCAATCCTCAGAGAACAAGACAAGTGTTACTGCAGGTTATAAGGAGGTAAAATAAGCAGTAGCAGTAGTTACACTCAAAGTAACAGAGGGTTTCTCCAGTCAAAATAAAGTGAGTCACATACCAGTTACTAAGGGAAAAAAAACAAAACATAAAAAATAACACCACCAAATAGCAGGAAAGAGCCAAGAATACAGAGCAGATCACAAATAGCTGTATCTTTGACAATACCTAATGCCTTTTTTTTAGTTTACAGGGGTATGCATTATATCATTATATCACTTTTTGGAAAAAAAACAATTATTTGGCTTTACAAATACTAATTATTCAAGTATGATGTGAGAATATGCTTAAAACCAGTTGGAACATGATCATCCAAACCAAGAAACATAAACCAAGAAACATTTGTTTGCAGAGGTTAACCAGATGACAAATAGTACAGTACAGTTCTGTTTGTAGGGTATCTACTACTGTAAACAGAACTTTTCAAAACATAATGATTTTAATAAAAATATACATGTTCAAGACATGCAACAACTGGAGTCCTTAGAACTGGATTACACTGTGCCAGAGTTGCCTGGTAAGCATTTAATGAGTTTTCCAGGGCTGCAATCAACTTAATTATATCAGGAAATTGAATTTCTCTGAGGAGCTCCATTCTCCACCAAAGAGTAACAATTTTTGCATTAAGAAATCAGGCTACAGTATACAAGTGACTGAAACAAAAGTCAAAAGTCTACAAGGTTACCTATTGCTATTACGCTGACCTGGAGGAGGAGGTAGTGAGCTCAGGTCTACAGGTTCATCTCTGTCCAGTGCCTCCACCAGCGTGTCCAACTTCTGCATAGAGGGAGGCCAACTATATTAGAATAGACGTTTTCTACATATACAAACAAATAGATTTGGTCATGAGATAACACTAACATTGGTCAATGGTTCTGTTACCTTGGCAGTGAGGTAGTGCTCTTTGGCTTGCTCAATGTTACCGCTCTGTTTGGCATGTATGGCGGCCATCTTATACTCCCTCTGTCTGGACAACACTGCCTGTTTCAGCTCTAGATGGAAGAAATGGGTAAACGTGTGTTTGTATGTATGGGTTTGTGTGTATGTAAGAGAGAGAAAATGAGAGAGAACAAAATTGAAAACAAAACTAAATGAACGGGGGGTTTAAAGATCAGGAAGATCACAATAACATCAAGTGGGGAAATTTGTGTGACTAGTAGTGACTGTGTTTCTGAGCAAATGAGGAAAACTGATTTTGTTGTGGTTGTTTGTTGTGGATACAGATTGTTGTCAAATGAACATGGACCTAATTAATAAATAAGTTTGATCATATAATGTAAAATACATATACTTGCTGATGTTTTAAAAGTAAATACTTCTTAAACGACAACAATGGTAAAGTTGTCTTATTCTCTAGTAAAGATAACGATATTAAGTTTGACATTAGGATTGTACTATGAAACGAAGTCACTGCCAAAGTCAAAATCAATTAGTCCACTGATCAACAAATCATTTCAACTGAAATAAATGAAATGATAAATAATCCTTAAATCTGTTTGAGTGACAGTGATAATGTGATGACATTTGTAACTTTTTCAGTTAAACAATGAGTCAATGATAAGACACCCTCTCTCTTAAACATCCAGTTCAAGATGGAGATACACCCACAGAGCACTCGGTGTGTTATCATGTGTGTGTTTACCTGAGTGCTGTGCATCTGGCTGGCTGGGGGTGAGGGGAGAGATGGCAGGTGTTTCTGAGGTGAAGGCAGCAGGCCTTTGGGGCGGGGTCAGATGGAGCGGCTTTGCATTAGGAACTGTGGGTGCAGCCTTCCTGATTTGTGGGGGGAGAGGGTGTCAGATCAGGCTGGGGCAGTTCTCGTTCTTTAACTGGTTCAGACTCGGCTGTGACATTGGGTTTTCCACCGAGAGCAACAGGAGGCGGCATCTCCTCCTCATTGACTGGTTTTCCTTTTCTGACAGATGTCAGCATGGACTGCAGTGTCTAAGATTAAAAGAATAAAACCATAAACATGTTTCAACTTTACAGGAACACATTTTCAAAGTTTGACAATACAAGTAGTTTCATTTTCTTTTTTTTCCTTTGAACAAGACAAAGATAAACTTTTACTGAGGTTGTGTGAGATGTTTCCCCTTTTCCTAATCCATTTTACCTTTAACCCACGGTCGTATCTTCGAACTTTGCTAGTATCTCCCGCAGCTTTGGCATTGGTAATGGCTGTCTTATACATTTCAATCCGCTCCAACAGACGGGACTCCATCCCAGTTGCACCACTGGGAGCAGCAGGAGGAGCAGAGTGGGATGGGACGCTCACTTTGGGAGCAGTTGATGTGACGGCAGGAGGCGTGGGAGAAGGGGGAGAAGGAGTTTTTTCCTCGTCATCCTCTAAAACCTCATTCAGTTCTGCCTATGTACAAAAACATAGAAATATATACAGTTCAGTCTGGATATATAAAGCAATTCAACAGTCAACCATCTCCATTATTTAGTTAATCTTTTAACCATTTCCATAAACATATAATCATTTAATCTTTGAAATGTCAAAAAGACACTGACAGTATGCTCTTTACTATTTCTCAGACCTTTAAGATGACATCTTGAAATAGCTTGTTTTGTTCAACTAAGAGCCCAAACCACATAGATACTCAGTTTACTATCATATAACAAGGAAAAGCAGCAAATTCAGCAAACTGAAGAGCTGGCAGCAGCCAACGAAAGGAATTCATTTGAAAATTTACTGACACGATCAATGCATTATCAAAACTGTTCCAATAAATCACATAATCCTCTACTTGTTTCAGCCCTAAAAAGGGATTGAAAAAACTGCGTGAGTGTGTTACCAGCAGATCATCATCATCCAAATCTTCATCCCCCATTTCCTCATCATCCAGGTCTTTCTTACAAAGAGCTGCCATCCGCTCTCTATTTCAGCCATGGCAACAGGAGCTGAACAAATACACAGGTGATATATATATATATATATATCACATACACACATATACAGACAGCATAAACAGAAGCATGGGCACTGGATGAGACAGAAAGAGGGGAAACTGGTAGATGGTCTACAAAAAAAAGAAACCACTCTCTCACCTTTGCCTTCACCTTTCTTTCCTTGTGGTTTGCCCCCTCCTCCTCCTCCCATCAGCTTCAGCAGCTCTGCCTCCAGCTCTTCATCATTTCCCTCATCATCCATCCCTCCATCCGGGGAGAGGTCGAGCAGCAGCCCCATCTGACACACAGAGAGCAACTGGATCACACCTGTTGTTGCCATGTCAACAGTACATATCATTCACATACACCTCTTCATTATCAGACATGAAGAGGGGGAGGGAGGGTACCTGTTTGGCTCGAGCTGCCCCTTGACCCTGGGGAGGGGGTGGGTTCCTACTGCGGCTCATTGACACCTGAAAGTTAGAGGGATTCAATTAAACCCCATTAAAACCCATACAGAGTTCAGTTTTGTGCGATAATTCAAACTGTCGCCCCAAATGTCGACTTAGCTCCTGTGCTAACAGCTACAGTTCATATTTTAACACAGATAAAGAGCGGTTTACCTCGTCAGGTTCACCGACTGTGGTGTTAGCGTCACGGCCAGGCGGGTCAGCTACTGTCCTGGAGAGCTGCTGAGACGCAACAACACAAAATAAAAGAAATAAATGATATAATGGGTCGGCTGGGTGTGTGCGACCAAAACAAGAACGGCGAACTGTGGAATTTACTTCCGACATCCAGTCTCCCCTGGCAACGCACACCGCGCTTTACGGCGAGACGAAGCACGCCCATCACTGACGTAAAACACCGACGCGACATCACGCCTCAAAGGTCAGGGCTCAGGTAAGTGGTCTCATGAGGATGGAGACAAATATCATCTCTAATTTGTCCTTGTATCACTGGGAGTGACTTTAATCGGCACAACTCGCTTGTTTGAAAGTCCACTCAGGACATAAGTTAGAGTTGTTTTCATTCAGTCAGTGTTGTTGTTAGCTAGCTACCTACATGAACTACATTAAGCATTTTAAGAAAAACAAATGTTATAAACTGCTGTTTGGAGATACCGCAATAACAATGAAAATGATAGCTACAGGATGTATTTTTCATTAAGTCAACATGTTTTTAGTCTTTAGGAGGAGATGGCCAAAGGAAAAGCAAGGATCAGCAGTGGTAAAAGAGTTAATATTGTTCCCTAATTCTGTTGAAATAAACAGATTATATGTTATTATTTAGTCTTTATTAAGTAGCCCAGTTTTTAAAGTAAATGGCAACTGTCTGTTTGATATTAAATTGCCTCACTTGACCATTTATATCCGCTGCAATGATTTCCCCATGAAGAGTTATTGATTAATTGAGTTGGTGCTGATGTGTTAGACAGCTTAGCTCCACCTCAGCCTCGGTCTCTCAGGTTGAGGAAGAGGGAATGTCCATGTGATGAAGGAAATAATCCAGCAGTGGATGTCACACTGCTGCAATGCCACCAGCCCACCCTACAGGAATCTACTATAATTTTAACTCCACAGTGTCAGGCAGGAGAACAGTCCTGTCTTCCCAAACAAGATTCTGTCTCAGAAGAAAAACATGCAGCAGCAATAGATGTGATGGGTAAAGCTTTTGAAGGGCAAGAGGAGACTACAGACATCTATCCCAACAATGATTCTCAGCTGGAGGGCTGTAGAGCGGATCACAATAATGATCCTAACAAGAGTGGGGAGGATGAGGAGGAGGAAATAGCTGCAGAGGAACGTAACAGAACATCACCTCAAACATGCACCGATCAACTTCAGGTTTTCTTGCCAAAGTCTAAAGAGGTTGATGGATGCTCTTAAGCTACTTTAGAGGAGCAACTGGGTTTAAAGGAGAACTATCATTCTCATTTGGAGAGAAACCAAGAAACCAGCCAAGAAGAACTCAGCAATGTGTGCATGGCTGACATGAAGGAAATCAGAAAGGAGGTAGCAGAGGGGTTACCGGCCAAAAAGAAGCGAAGGATGGGTATGTGTGGTCTGACAGAGAAGGAGCGTACTTACTTTTTACAGACGCACAAACGACAGAACGGACCAGAGAGAGCTGAGAAGCAGATTTGTAATAACGCGGCTGACTTTGAGGCTCAAGAAGAAATGATATCCTCACCCCCCTTACCATCCTCAGCACCCATACCAGTAGGCAGCGTCACAGAGCAGAATGAGGCAGAGATACAACTTCAGTCCAGTCAGTGTGGAGGACATGACAGGTCAGAATAATGTAGTGAGGAGTCCAAACTACGTGTTTTAGTTTCATTTTTGCATTATCATAAAAATGAACAGTGGTGGCAAAAGACATTTAATTACCTACTCAAGTTAGATTAAAAGTCATCAACATCTGTACCTTGTTACAGAAGGATTTCTACTGTAGTTATATACACTGGTTGAGTTAAAATAAAGTTTAAAAGACGTCACAGGAAAAAACACATACAAAAATATACTTGATATATTTGAACAATAAAGTAAATATAATTTGTTATTTCCCTCTTGACAATAACACTGTTTGTTAACACACAGGGCAAAAACTGAAGTGCAGATTGCTGTCACTGCCTCAGATGGGACCAGTGGTCTGTGTGATCCAGGCTACTCAAAGGTAAAGAGTCGTGAGGTTGAAGGGGGCATAGTGCCTGATCCTGAACAAACTGGTGACACAGAGTCAGATCCACCTGCAGGGGAGGAAGAGGGGGAGCAGCAGGAAGTTGAGGGACACGCAGCTGATATTGTGACCAAAGAACCTCAGAAACAAATGGAAGATGTGTCAGCAATAGTAGACCAAAGTCCTGCCATCACTTTTTACGCTGATCCAAATCCAATAATCCACACTCACCAAAATCAGGAGGCTGGAGACCGGGGTGAAATTGCGGCTGACCTTCTGCAGGGAAATAGTGTGACCAAGACAAGAGTTGAAGAGTTGACTGGTGATGCTGGAGATGCTGTTGGAGCTGAAGCAGGTGCTTCATCCACAGAAGCCTGGTCAGGAGGATTCAACGGTGTCTCTTTGGAGCTTTGTGAGGCTGCAGTGACGCCCACTGGCTCAGAGAGGAAAGACAGTGTGAGTGGTAGTACCAGAGCTTTAAGTACAAGTTTAATGAAGCTCACATTGTCACTCTCAATAGTACAGTGGTTATAGGTGTGGCGCCGCGCGAGTGGCAGCCTGTAACAACAGCAGCTCCTGCTCACCGTTGAGCTTTCTTTACTTTTTACTACCTCTATTCTTCTTACTTTTTGTTTTTGTGTGTTTTAAATTTTTCTTTTCATCATGCACACAAGACTGGTAGAGTTTGCACTGGTGGCTCTACTGGTTTTTGCACTTTTTGTTACACCGTGTCCGGAGACCTCACGCGAAGCCACGGCTCCATTGTTTACAGCAGGGATCAGCTGTTCGCCCTGCGGAGCCTGGCATGCGCATGCTACCTGACCTGAGGAGCGACCCGATGTTCCCCATGAGCTGAAGAGGAGGAGACAGGGGACGCCGTGCCGGAGGTCGAGCGCCGCGCCAGGAGGAGACGATGTTACCGGCCCGTCCTCCCCTCCATCATCATGGGGAATGTAAGATCTCTCCCCAATAAGATGGACGAGTTAGCGGCGCTGACCCGGCATCAGCGGGAGTATCGGGAGTGCAGCCTCCTGCTGTTCACTGAGACGTGGCTGACTGCACGCTAACTCCGGACACGGCTGCTGAACTGGACGGCTTCACACTCTCTACTACGGGCGGACAGAAGCAAGGAGAGCGGTAAGAGGAAAGGAGGAGGGCTGGCAGTGTTTGTTAATGATAGATGGTGTAACCCTGGGCACATCACTGTCAAGGAGCAGCACTGCTGTAAGGACATTGAACTGTTGGCCGTCAGCATGAGGCCTTACTACCTGCCGAGGGAGTTCACTCATGCCCTCGCGGTGGTAGTGTACGTCCCCCCCTCTGCTAACGCCTAACGCTGATGCAGCCTGTGATGTCCTGCTCTCAGCAGTGAGCAGGCTGCAGACACAGCACCCTGATGCCCTCCTCCTCATCTCTGGAAACTTCAATCATGCCTCTCCATCCTCCTCTCTGCCCAAATTCACCCAGTATGTCACATGCCACACCAGAGACAATAAAACACTGGACCTGTTTTATGCCAACACCAAGGAGGCATATCCACTTCACTCCCTCTTCCTCCCCTGGGCCGAGCCGACCACAACCTCGTGCACCTCCTGCCTGTGTATAAGACTCTTGTGCACAGGCAGCCTGCTGTCACCCGCACTGTGAAGAAATGGTCTGAAGAAGCCGAGGAGGCCCTGAAAGACTGTTTCAACACAACACTATGGGATGTTTTCAGTGACGCCCATGGGGAGGACATCGACAGTCTCACCCACTGCCTGACGGACTACATTAAACTTTTGTGTGGAGAACACCGTACCCACCAGGACTGTACGGAGCTTCTCCAACAGCAAGCCCTGGATTACCCCGGACATTAAGGCTCTCCTGAAGGAGAAGAGGAGAGCTTTTGTGTCTGGAAATAAAGAGGAGCTGAAGTCTGTGCAGAGGGAGCTGAGGAGGATGATCAGGAAGGGGAAAGACTGCTACAGGAGGAAGATGGAGCACCAGCTGCAGCAGAACAACATCTGTGGTGTCTGGAAGGGACTTAAGACCATCTCGGGCTTCAAGGAGCCAAAGTCCCAGTCCTGTGGGAGACCAGGGGTGGGCAAATGACCTGAACTTATTCTTCAACAGATTTGATCAGGCATCCGCCCCTCCCCCGGCCCAGTCTCCTCTGCTGCAACCCCCATCACGCTCTGTGCCCCCTATCCACTGCTCCTCCTTGTGCCCCCTCCCCCCTCTCACAACCCTCAGTTCACACCTACCTGACACTTCCATTTCACACTCTGTCCTGTGCCCCTCCCCTCCATCAACACCTCCCTGCTCCAGCCTGCTCCTCACATCACACCAGGTGAGGAATGCCCTGAAAGAAGAGGCAACAGGGCCAGGAAAGCAGCAGGTCCGGATGGCATCAGCTCCAGGCTCCTGAAGTCCTGCATGCAGACCAGCTGTGTGGGATTTTTGGGTACACACCGTTCAACCTGAGATTGAAGCTGGGGAGAGTGCCACAACTCTGGAAGACGTCCTGCATCGTCCCAGTGACCAAAGACACCGCACCCCAAGGAGCTCAACAGCTACAGGCCGGTAGCTCTGACGTCTCATCTGATGAAGAAGACGCTGGAGAGACTGGTCCTCGCCCATCTGCGCCCGCTGGTGAGCTCCTGAGCTCCTTCATGGACCCGCTGCAGTTCGCATTACCTACCAGCTTGACATCGGGGTGGATGATGCCGTCATCTACCTCCTTCACACCTCCCTCACTCACCTGGAGAAGGCTGGAAGCACTGTGAGGATCATGTTCTTTGATTTCTCCAGTGCATTCAACACCATCCAGCCCAGGCTGCTGTGGGACAAGCTGCAGCTAGCTGGGGTGGACCATCACCTCACTACATGGATTTTGGACTACCTCACACACAGACCACAGTTTGTGAGGGTGCAGGGCTTTGAGTCGGATCGGCTTCTCTGCAGCACCGGTGCTCCACAGGGAACGGTTCTGGCTCCTTTCCTGTTCACCCTCTACACTGCAGACTTTTCATACAACACATCATCATGTCATCTCCAGAAGTTCTCTGATGACTCTGCTGTTGTTGGCCTCATCACAGATGGGGACGACAGAGAGTACAGAGGACTTATTCAGGACTTTGCGGACTGGTGCCTGCGGAACAACCTCCAGATCAACGCTGGTAAAACCAAGGAGCTGGTGGTGGATTTCCGCAGGCGTAGACCACTCTCCGCCTGCACCGGTGAGCATCCAGGGAACGGACATCGACACTGTGAAGTCCTACAAGTACCTGGGTGTTCACCTAAATGACAGTCTGGACTGGTCGGACAACACTAGATGCCCTTGTCAAGAAGGGCAACAGCAGACTGTTCCTGCTCAGGAGGCTGAGGTCTTTTGGAGTGCAGGGACTCTCCTCAGGACCTTTTATGACTCTGTGGTGGCATCAGCCATCTTTTATGGGATAGTCTGCTGGGCCAGCAGCATCACGGACAGGGACAGGAGGAGATAATGGACAGACTGGTGAGGAGGGCCAGCTCTGTCCTGGGATGCCCCCTGGACTCAGTGGAGGTGGTGGGAAACGGGGAGGATGATGGCTAAGCTAAGTGTCGTCCCTGTTAAACAACACGTCCCACCCTCTACAGTACAGGACACTCTGACAGCTCTGGGCAGCTCCTTCAGTGAGCGGCTGCTCCATCCACGCTGTGTGAAGGAGAGGTACCGCAGGTCCTTCCTGCCTGCTGCTGTCAGACTACACAACAAACAAAATGCCCGCTAGTCTGCAGACAATAGACAATAAACAATAAACAATAACACTATTTCACTTCTTTTGCACTCCCTGAGATATTATATATATTTCTCATATGTATACTTACAGGCATACTCCCTCTGTACTATGTACAGGTTTACTTACAGTTATAGTTATAACTATTTATCTTGGATTATTTTACCTTTTATTTCATTTTATTTTATCTCATGTCTTACATTCTGATTGACTATTTTCCCACTGTGTGTCTTCGCTGCTGTTACATGCTGTGAATTTCCCCGCTGTGGGACTAATAAAGGAAATCTGAATCTGAATCTGAATTATAACTAAAGAAACAGCGAGACAGGAATTGTAAATTAGTATGGAAACAATTAATCAATTAGGCAATTAAGAGACAATTAATTTTAAACATGACTGAGTAGTCATTTCAGTCATTTATCGAGAGAAAATACCAAATATTTTCTGGTCCCGGCTTCACAAATGTAAAGATCTTCTTTCTGTCATCATAAATTAAATATCTGTTTGATTTGGACTATTAGTTGGACAAAATGAGCTATATGGCACTGCTACCTTTAGCTCTCTGAACTTAACTGTTTACTAACATTTTATCGACTAAACAGTTAATTGATTGAAAAAAAGACTGAATAATTGACAATGGAAATAATCCCATATGTGCAGTCCTGCTTTAAATCATATTTACAAAGGCATCTACACAAATAAATCATATTAAGCTGGATACTTAATTAGCAATATTTAGGCATCGAACAACTAAGTAATTATTTCAAAAGATGGTAACTATTAAAGGTGGAGGTACTACAAATGATTTTACTGTGCACTTTAGAGAAATGGTTGATGATTTTTTTTGCACACAGTGTGACCCTGATGGTGAGCCCGGTGCTGGTCCTTCTACTCTCAATGCTAAACACCTTCAGACCAGTGACACCAGTGACCCATTTGGATCTGAGTACTTGGATTATGTGTCAGACTCGCAGCTGAACACCATCACTTTGGCGTAAGGAAGCAGGGAAATCCTGTGATAGCCTGGTCACGGGTGGGTCTTTGTAGACGGGCTCTTCAGATAAACAGAGTAAACAAGCTCAGGGTTTAGCTCATTCTTTAAGAGGACATCAATATTTATTTGATATTTAAAAAAAAAAAAGACATTTTCTAATGTAATAGAAGTAAACATATCTACACATTATAGTACTCAAATTAAGGATTTGTTTCAAGATTCAAGATTCTTTATTGTCATTCCAACACAAGTCAAACATGGATGGAGCGAGATAAGATACCCTGGTCCCGGTGCAAGCCCAAAAGTATAAAGATATAAAAAAGTATAATATTATAAAAATAAAATAAACAAGATAAAATAAACAAGATAGAAAAGCGAAAATGAGGTAGTGCAAGATAAAACAGAATAAATATGATTTAACTGTAGTGCAAAAAAAGCAACAAAAGCAACTGCATTCTGTGCAGGTGTTGCAGTGTGCAGATGTGTATTGTCTTTGGGTGGTTGTCAGAAGAGGGAGGGAGTGGAGGGGGGGGGCAGCAGGGGCTACAGGGGTCCTCCAGAGTTCAACAGTCTCACAGCTTCCGGGAAGAAGCTGTTCCTCAGTCTGGTGGTCCTGCTTTTAATGCTCCGCAGCCTCCTGCCTGAGGGGAGGGGGACAAACAGTTCGTGTGCAGTGTGAGTGGGGTCCTTCATGATGCAGGAGGCCCATTTCCCTGCATCTGGAGGTGTAGATGTCCGTGGTGGTGGGCAGACTGCGTCCCACAGTCCTCTGTGCAGCCTTCACCACCCTCTGCAGAGCCTTCTTCTCTGCCGCCGAGCAGCTGCCGTGCCACACGATGATGCAGGAGGACAGGACGCTCTCCACCACACATCTGTAGAAAGGAGGTCAGGACTGAGATCCCCAGCCCGGCGCGCCTCAGCCTCCTGAGGAAGTAGAGACGCTGATGTGCCTTCCTAATGAGACAGGAAGTGTTCTTGCTCCAGGTGAGGTCGTCAGAGATGTGTACGCCCAGGTACCTGAAGCT
>JAKKUS010000371.1:0-10000 GCA_023238725.1 Scortum barcoo
GCATATATTACTGTTGTGGAAAACCTTGAACTCTGATGAGGACGGGACACTGTGGAGATGTTCATGTCTTATGATGAAGTATGATGTTAGCGTGTTGCCACATGACTTCCAAAGTCAGTTCTCCTAATCTAGGTCCATAAATACCAAACTTCAGATACTGGTTATATATCATCAATAGATACCTCAACCAGCTCATTTCAAACCAGTCTAATGCCATACGTATACATTTTTGTTGTTTTTCGATCATTGCATGTAAAAGAATTTCATAAACTTGACATAGCAAGAACTTCAGTTTTCATTTAAGGTATATAAGTTAATGAACAAATTAGGAATTAGTATTCCAAATAAGTAATCTTTAATGCTGAAACGATTCCAGAAACAGCACGTGCCAAAGCATTCCTTATTTGCCGTCATTGAACCAATAAAATGATCCGTTTTAGAGGTGTAATAACACCTTCCAGGAAGTGTATCGTCATTACTGAGAAGCCCTCCATGGATGTCAGACATTGGTAAGATCTACTTCCAAAAATATGAGTTAAATTACTAGCCCTTCCAAATCTTAAATTTCAATCACTAACTGATTCCAAATTGTGCATATCAATCTCTGATGCTTCCTAGTTTCTAATCCAAATGACTATGTATTGCAAATAGTGCATATATGTCACAGATCCTTCCAAAAAAACTATTAAACGTATTTGAATGAGTTGTATTGTCATGGATGGATGCCATAGCGTACCGTCATAAACTACTCTTACGGCTGGGAAACTTTACCTCCATGAGAGGTGCATGTGTGCTTTGAATCCTCTTGCTTTTCTTTTCGGTTCCCATGGGTTCCAACACTGCTTCATCTTGGGATTTAACCAGACATGAAAAGCCAAGGAGCTTCATCTCACCTTAAAAACATCTGTGGCAGGCTCAGGAAACACCTCCTGGATTTCTCTCAGAAGGACTGCTGGATTTGAGGTGGGAAAAGCAGTGCACAGCACATAAGACATAATATTATTATTGCCTTTTTCAGAGTCTAACCCTTAATCCTTCCAAGTTTCCAAAATGTAATGTCTGGACAAAATACATTCATGTTTGGTTAGTCCTCTTATGCAAAGTTCTTGTTCTTTATGCATTAATCACTGTATTACTGTTCTGTGATGTTTAAAACTTTTGCATTACTTCTCAGGAGACAAGAAATGCCTCGAATAACAACCCTCTGCCCCTTGTGCATGGTGCCATATCCCACAGTGCGCAAGCACCTCATCAAATACCACCAAGTCCAGAATCACTTTGAATTACACCTGCTCCTAACTTATGCTTCTGGCACGTAAGTCCTCTTTATGGCACGGGTTAAAACATGGTCCAAAAATGTGCCTGTTCCTTAATTTTTGTGTTTTTAATACATGTTTTGTTTATGCTTTCAGTCATAGGGACAGGCTGGACTGTCCAGTCTGTAATTCCAAAGACCTTGTGCGACTTGACAAACATCTTGAAAATGTCCACAAGGAAATCAAGGTTAGTCCATTTAATAGTTTAAAAGATGATGTAGGATGTACATTGCAAATGTATGAATTTAGTGAGTGGACTAATTTAAAGAACATGATCTAGATCTGCTCTGTTGAGAAGGTTCATGATAATGTTTTTTTGTTATATAAATAAGCTGAAGTGACTTACTTTAAAATTCTTGTCCTGAAACATTCATGACTTTCCAGAGATGTCACTACACTGACATTGTGAAAAAGGCTAAGCGGAGGGCCAAACTAAAAGCCCTGAGGGAACTCAGAAAATCACATCCCCAACCCGCAATGATCAGCACACTGGACCTGGAGCAACTGACCTGCAGCAGTGAGGAGGAAGAGGAGAGCAGTGTGGTGGAGGAGGTGACACCACAGAAGCAGGCTGAAAGTCACGATGACAGCCCAGGCCCCAGTGCTTCCTCTCTCTCCTCTCCAAGCCATCAGTCTCACGTGCAGTGTCAGCAGTGTCCCAGGCTCAAACTCAAAATCCGCCACCTAATGAACAAGCTGCATACTTTTGAGAGTGAGATGCCGCTGCATCCGCCGCAGCCACCACCGTCTACTCCACCAGCTCCACTGTGGAGAAAATATGAGAGGGCAAATAGGGAATTAGACCACAGTAAACTCCCCCGCTTTGGTATGTATAATAGATGTTGGTATGTGTCAGTGGATGTTTGTCTGTCTTATTCACATATACATGCTTTGGAGATGCTTTTAGCGCTCACACTGTGACGAGTTGTGGTGTGATGTGGACCCAAGTCTAGACAGCAAGAGACAGGACAGGGCTGGTGTAGGCAATGGGGCACTTAATTCCTGGCTTACTGGCAGGCAGACAGGTTAGCAGGCAAACAGGTACAGGGCATGAAGAAAGACAGGTACAGACTAGTGGACAGGTACAGGCAGGTAGACACCGAGCAGGTAGACGAGCAGGTACAGGGCAGCTAACAGGGCAGGCAACAAACATGGTCAGACTGAGGGAACATACCTCAGACAAACTTGGGACATGAACACCAAACACCAAACACCAAACACAGGAAATAAAGCCAAGGATCAGACACAGAACAATGGAAGAGGACTGGTATATATACTGTGGGTGATAGGGCAGTGGAAAGGTGAGGACACTAACAGGGAACAAATTAAACTAATTGGAAGCGAAACACAAAAGGCCTGGAAGTAAAGTGTTCAACAAATGAAGAAGAGGCAAGAATACAAAATAAAACAAGGAGGTGTCATGACCAAACTGAAAATGGACAAAGACAAGGACAGAGAACAAGAACTAACAAAGAACACACTGAGGGAGACAAACAGGCGAATTAATGAGGGCATAAGGCAGAACCACGACACACACTCCTCGTTCTGCCAATTTCTCTACAAGTTAAACTACAGCAACATTGATTAACATGAGGTACCTATTATATGAATATAATTCCATTGGCAGTGCTTTGATTCTTTACCTGTTTCACAGAGAAAGTCATGAGAATCTGGTTCCAGCACATTACCGGCTCTGGCAAGAGACAAGAAGAGAACGCCAAACAGCGTGTGAGCCATGTCCGACAGTGGTTTATCTTCATGTCAAACAGCACAGTCCCTGAGATGACTTTTGGGTTTTTAAGAGATTGAGACAGACTCATTGAGTAAGTAATTTCTAACACTGAGTCAATTTTGAAATCTAATTACAATTATAAGATCCTAAAAACTAATCCTTCAAGTCATATCTTGTCATCATTAATCCCTCCAGGGTTTAGTATGTAAATATTATGAAACTATATAACTGATGTATGTTTGCGTTTCATTTCCCTATTAGATGGGTAGATACCCTTAAGAAGCATGCAATCACAACCCAGCTCATCATAATGGGGAATGTGCGGTCTTTTCTCAAGTTTTTAGGTCGAAGCAGAGCTGCCTGATGGTCAAAGCTCCTCGTAAACTAATACAGGGAGCTTTGTGTTACACTGCAGTCCAAAGGGAAGATGTGCAGGAAGGATCTGCGGTCCCACCGACAAGCTGTGAGACTGAAAAAATCAAGTATGTTTTACAGATTTTTGTTATGGCCTTTTCTCCTCTTTTTTCCTATCCCCTCCTTTTAGTAGGGTCAGGTTAAGTTTGGGTTCAGAGCTGCATGAGGAATGAATGAAAATATAATGAATGAAATAAATGAATGTGAAACACTTTTCTGGCTTTCAGGCATGCTCGTCAATCCTGCCCACATTGCGTCCTTCTTGCGGAAGGCACAGAAGGAGATTCCCAGCAGCTCTCATGTAAGTATGCAGGGAGAGACTTTTACAGAAGTTATTAGTGGAAGGAGAGCAGGGTGTCACTTACCTGATCCTTGATTCTTAACAGCAACCCTTGAGAAAAGACCAAACAAGGAGAATCTCGAGCGGTTCTACGGTTTGCTTGGAGGATTCACTGTCTGCATTACTGGCCACAGGAAGGGGGTCCTCGCCAACATGACAGTAGAGGAAGTGACCTCTGCAGACCGGGACGCTTCAGGGCGGAGGATAATTGGAGTAAGAACATAAAGATGTGTCATGTCTGTTCTTAGACAATTACGTCAATTGTTATGAGGAAGATGCAGTGTTGTCAGTTAAATCTAGCTTTCCCTTTGACTTCCTCTGAAATTAAAGAAATATAAATACATTTCCTCTGAAATATAAATAAATGTATTTATTTGAGGTTATTTATGCACTGAAAAACATGAGGGCTCTTCAAAGTATCATATTCCCTAATCTTTCCAATCTCTGTATATTAATTGCTAATCCTCCCAAGAATATAGTGAAACTAATTCCATATGCTGAATAGGAAATACCTCTGCCTCCAAGGTTAGAATTAAAAGGAGCTATGGTCCATTTTGACTATAAATCCTTTATGCTTCTAATCCTGTTTCTGGGCACAGACATTTTTTAACCACCATATTTTAAATATGTTCACCATCTTTCTCTGCTACACATACAATCTCAGCATGGCTTTACAGTACTTACCTGTTTTTGCTTTTCTTGCAGGTTAAGCAGCATAAAACCAAAGATACATTTGGTCAAGCCCTGATTCCACTCAGCATGGTCGAGTACATGTGGTTCTACCGCTTTATCTACCACCGCCATAAGTTCCCTTGTGGCGATTCAGAACTTGTCTTCTCCAGCAGCACTGGTGGCCCATTCCACGACTTACTCGAGGCCTTTCAAAAATGCTGGAATAACTTTGGCCTGCCGGGGACACCAACCTTTTCCCTCATTCGCAGCTGCATCAGCGCCTGTGTAAGATATTTTTTTATGCCAAATACTAATGAAATGTGTACTATTGGATCTCAAGTTTTCAACATATTTCATATTTTGTATTTTCATAGACTGAAAGATCATTGGAGCAACATAAAAAAAGAGAATGTTCGCCGCATGATGTGCCACTCCAGTGCAACTGCTGAGAAGTTCTACGAAGCAGACTTGAACTTTGACGAGGCTTTTGAGACACGCAGGGACACTGCTTCTGCCATCACTGAGAGCTATGACAAAAACAGACGTGGAAAACAGAAGGACAGTTATGACACGAACACTGATCAGTCCTTGTGTTCCCGTCTCTCTTCAGAGGAAGAGAGACCGGAACACAAGGACAAAGAAGATGAGCCGGCTGTGGAAAGAGGTGAGAAGAGGGGGGCAGGTGTGCAGCAGCATTGCAGAATGAAAAGCAAGAAGGGTGCAAAGAAGAAGACAGGAAAAAAGAGGAGACAGCAGGAAGAAGGCAGTGAAATGAGAAACAAGATGGGTCAAAAAGAGAAGACAGAACAAGCAACAGAGACAAAGCGGACAGAAGACGAGATGCCATGAGACAGACAAGCCAGTAGAAGAGATAGATGAGGAGAAGTTCTAGAACAAGTAGCAGTCAGTGACAAAGACAGACCGAGGGAGACTTTCAGATTAGCCTGGAGATTCTTCAGAGAACGAATCAGACAAAGCCAGTAGACAGAGACAGACCAGAACAAACAAGAGGAGACGGACAGAAGCAGCTGTTGAGGAAGCGGTCCCTAGACGGATTCTTCAGTGATGACAAGACATAACAGAAGAGACGGAGAATCAACAAAGAAAGTACAGACACAGAACCAACAGAACCAGAAGAGACGGAGAAACGGAGACAGACAAATAGAGAGTAGAAGAGACAGAGAAGCCAGAACAAGCAACGGAGACACAGCGGCCAGAAGACGAGACGGAGACAGACAAGCCAGTAGAAGAGACGGAGAAGCCAGAACAAGCAACGGAGACACAGCGGCCAGAAGACTCAGAGACGGAGACAGACAAGCCAGTAGAAGAGACGGAGAAGCCAGAACAAACAACGGAGACACAGCGGCCAGAAGACGAGACGGAGACAGACAAGCAGTAGAAGAGACAGTAGAAGAGACGGAGAAGCAGAACAAGCAACGGAGACACAGACGGCCAGAAGACGAGACGGAGACAGACAAGCCAGTAGAAGAGACAGGAGAAGCCAGAACAAACAACAGACACAGAGACACAGCGGCCAGAGAAGACGAGACGGAGACAGACAAGCCAGTAGAAGAGACAGAGAAGCCAGAACAAGCAACGGAGACACAGCGGCCAGAAGACGAGACGGAGACAGACAAGCCAGTAGAAGAGACGGAGAAGCCAGAACAGGCAACGGAGACACCGAGGCCAGAAGACGAGACGGAGACAGACAAGCCAGTAGAAGAGACGGAGGAGCCAGAACAAGCAACAGAGACACCGAGGCCAGAGGCGAGACAGAGACATAGAAGCAAATAGAAGAGACTGAGACAGAGAAACAGATGAGGACAAAGAAGCCAGCAGAGATAAAGACAGAGCAGAAACCTGGAGCATCTCTGAGCCTGCCAAATCCTCCTTCACCCTGCACCACAGCAAATATGCACGAAAATGACCCTTTGGGCAGTGAGACCTCCGTGGCCAAGTCTAAATGTGTCAATAAGTCAAAGTCAAAGTTATTCAGCCCAAGACGGCTTCGTCAGAGACCATGTGAGGTAAAAGTACAAAAGCTTGACCGCAAAGACTGAAAGCTAAAAAAAAGCATAAATAAAGTAAAGACACATGGAAAAAAAAAGACTGAAGACATTTATTTTAATGTATTATTTTTATTTTCAAGATTTACTATACAGATTTTTTATTTAAGATTTTATAGTAAAGTTCAAAGGATTTCTGTTGAAGATTATGTGAAAATATGAATAAATATTACTTTAAATCTTCTTATTTTCAGCGTAATGCCTACTGCTTCAGAAAATTTTTTGTCAACATTCAACAGAATTTTGGTTAATGTTTGTATGAGAGTGCACATTTCCAAAAATAAAACACTGACATATAATAGTACACTGATGTCTTTATTACTTTGAAACCTAATTTAATCTTAAAGTTAATGCTGTTTATCCTGACACGATTATGAGTGGGAATACTGACCAGGCTCTCAGCACTTTAGTGTGTTGCTACAGACATCTGCTTTAGTCAGAATCAAAATACTGTATTTATCCCTGGGGGAAATTTGGTAAATTTAATGACTTAGACTTAGACTTGACTTTATTGATCCCTTTGGGATGACTCCCTCAGGGAAATTTAAGTTTCCAGCAGCATACAGAGTAGAAGAAGCACACAGATGAAAAATAAACAGTAAATACTTAAATACAAAATATAAAGAATGAGAATAAAATAAAATAATCCATCCATCTTCAACTGCTTGATCCGGGACCAGGGTCGCAGGAGGCAGCAGTCTGAGCAGAGATGCCCAGACTTCCCTCACCCCAGACACTTCCTCCAGCTCTTCCGGGGGGACCCCGAGGCGTTCCCAGGCCAGCTGAGAGACATAGTCTCTCCAGCGTGTCCTGGGTCTTCCCCGGGGCCTCCTCCCGGTGGGACATGCCTGGAACACCTCCCTAGGGAGGCGTCCAGGCCCAGGGCATCCGAAACAGATGCCCAAGCCACCTCAGCTGCTGACTCCTCTCGATGCGAAGGAGCAGCGGCTCTACTCCGAGCTCCTCCCGAGTGACCGAGCTTCTCTCTAAGGGAGCGCCCAGCCACCCCCTGGGAGGAAACTCATTTCGGCCGCTTGTATCCGCGATCTTCAAATTCAAATTTATTTATTTAGAGCCCAAAATCACAAAACATTGTTTGCCTCGGAGGGCTTTACAATCTGTACAGTTGTGACACCCTCTGTCCTTAGACCCTCGAACCGAGTCAGGAAAAACTTCAAAAAACCCTTTATGGGAAAAAGAAGAAACCTGAGGAAGAGCCACAGATGAGGGATCCCTCTCCCTGGGATGGACAGACGTGCAATAGATGCCACATGTACAGAGAACATCATCATCAGTCATATATGAAGTTATAACATGGGTCGTAATAAACTGTAGCTATACTGAGTTCATTGGTTTAGTCCATGTGTGAAGGTATCACAGGTAATGGAAATGAGTCCAGTGAGTCCAGGTGCATCTCTAGATGTCCTCATATGGAGCTCTGGGCCACTCAACCTTCTCTCCACAACACAGACACAGATCATGTCCCCACCAGGCCAGTGAACCTCAGACAGATGGACCACAACCAGAATCAGTGAGGAACCTGCAAGACTGGAGAGAACAAAGAGGACCGGGGCTCCGGCAGTAACATGCACTTTACAGGACATCAGAGTATTCCCGGCTGACCCGGCATCAGCGGGAGTATCGGGAGTACAGCCTCCTGCTGTTCACTGAGACGTGGCTGACTGCGCTAACTCCGGACACGGCTGCTGAACTGGACGGTTTCACTCTCCTACGGGCGGACAGAAGCAAGGAGAGCGGTAAGAGGAAAGGAGGAGGGCTGGCAGTGTTTGTTAATGATAGATGGTGTAACCCTGGGCACATCACTGTCAAGGAGCAGCACTGCTGTAAGGACATTGAACTGTTGGCCGTCAGCATGAGGCCTTACTTACCTGCCGAGGGAGGTCACACATGCCCTTGTGGTGGTAGTGTACGTCCCCCCCTCTGCTAACGCCGATGCAGCCTGTGATGTCCTGCTCTCAGCAGTGAGCAGGCTGCAGACACAGCACCCTGATGCCCTCCTCCTCATCTTCTGGAGACTTCAACCATGCCTCTCCATCCTCCTCTCTGCCCAAATTCACCCAGTATGTCACATGCCACACCAGAGACAATAAAACACTGGACCTGTTTTATGCCAACACCAAGGAGGCATATCACTCACTCCCTCTTCCTCCCCTGGGCCGAGCTGACCACAACCTCGTGCACCTCATACCTGTGTATAAGACTCTTGTGCACAGGCAGCCTGCTGTCACCCGCACTGTGAAGAAATGGTCTGAAGAAGCCCGAGGAGGCCCTGAAAGACTGTTTCAACACAACACTATGGGATGTTTTCAGTGACGCCCCATGGGGAGGACATCGACAGTCTCACCCACTGCCTGACGGACTATATTAACTTTTGTGTGGAGAACACCGTACCCACCAGGACTGTACGGAGCTTCTCCAACAGTAAGTCCCTGGATTACCCCGGACATTAAGGCTCTCCTGAAGGAGAAGAGGAGAGCTTTTGTGTCTGGAAATAAAGAGGAGCTGAAGTCTGTGCAGAGGGAGCTGAGGAGGATGATCAGGAAGGGGAAAGACTGCTACAGGAGGAAGATGGAGCACCAGCTGCAGCAGAACAACATCTGTGGTGTCTGGAAGGGACTTAAGACCATCTCGGGCTTCAAGGAGCCAAAGTCCCAGCCTGTGGGAGAACCAGGGGTGGGCAAATGACCTGAACTTATTCTTCAACAGATTTGATCAGGCATCCGCCCCTCCCCCAGCCCAGTCTCCTCTGCTGCAACCCCCATCACACTGCTCTGTGCCCCTGTGTCCCTGCCCTCCTCCTGTCCACTGCCCCCTGTGCCCCCCCTCTCACCCTCACGACCCTCAGTTCACACCTACCGGACACTTCCAGTTCACACTCTGTCCTGTGCCCCTCCCCCCCATCAGGAGGATCATGTTCTTTGATTTCTCCAGTGCATTCAACACCATCCAGCCCAGGCTGCTGGGGGACAAGCTGCAGCTAGCTGGGGTGGATCATCACCTCACTACATGGATTCTTGGACTACCTCACACACAGACCACAGTTTGTGAGGGTGCAGGGCTTTGAGTCGGATCGGCTTCTCTGCAGCACCGGTGCTCCGCAGGGAACGGTTCTGGCTCCTTTCCTGTTCACCCTCTACGCACTGCAGACTTTTCATACAACACACCATCATGTCATCTCCAGAAGTTCTCTGATGACTCTGCTGTTGTTGGCCTCATCACAGATGGGGACGACAGAGAGTACAGAGGACTTATTCAGGACTTTGCGGACTGGTGCCTGCGGAACAACCTCCAGATCAACGCTGGTAAAACCAAGGAGCTGGTGGTGGATTTCCGCAGGCGTAGACACTCTCCGCCTGCACCGGGTGAGCATCCAGGGAACGGACATCGACACTGTGAAGTCCTACAAGTACCTGGGTGTTCACCTAAATGACAGTCTGGA
>JAKKUS010000379.1:0-18000 GCA_023238725.1 Scortum barcoo
TCGTGAGATTTTGAGTGAAAACCTCCTTCCATCAGCAAGGGCATTGAAGATGAAACGTGGCTGGGTCTTTCAGCATGACAGTGATCCCAAACACACCGCCCGGGCAACGAAGGAGTGGCTTCAGTAAGAAGCATTTCAAGGTCCTGGAGTGGCCTAGCCAGTCTCCAGATCTCAACCCCATAGAAAATCTTTGGAGGGAGTTGAAAGTCCGTGTTGCCCAGCGACAGCCCCAAAACATCACTGCTCTAGAGGAGATCTGCATGGAGGAATGGGCCAGAATACCAGCAACAGTGTGTGAAAACCTTGTGAAGACTTACAGAAAACGTTTGACCTCTGTCATTGCCAACAAAGGGTATATAACAAAGTATTGAGATGAACTTTTGTTATTGACCAAATACTTATTTTCCACCATAATTTGCAAATAAATTCTTTGAAAAATCAGACAATGTGATTTTCTGGATTTTTTTTCTCATTTTGTCTCTCATAGTTGAGGTATACCTATGATTAAAATTACAGGCCTCTCTCATCTTTTAAGTGGGAGAACTTGCACAATTGGTGGATGACTAAATACTTTTTTGCCCCACTGCCCCATGTATAACTGTGTGTGTATACAACGTATGTATATGTATATGTATGTATGTATGTATGTAGTATGTATGTATGTATGTAGAGAGATGTACAGAGAGATGTATAGAGAGAGAGATATGTATGTATGTAGAGAGAGAGAGATGTAGAGAGATGTATGTAGATGAGAGAGATATGTATGTATGTAGAGAGAGATGTATGTATGTATGTATGTAGAGAGAGAGAGATATGTATGTATGTAGAGAGAGAGAGATGTATGTAGAGAGAGAGAGATATGTATGTATGTAGAGATAGAGAGATATGTATGTATGTAGAGATGAGAGATAAGTGTATGTATGTAGAGACATGTGTATGTATGTATGTAGAGATATGTGTGTGTGTGTGGGAGAGGATGTGTGTGGGGGGATGTGTGTGTGGGGATGGGGATGTGTGTGTGTGGGGATGGGGATGTGTGTGTGTGTGGGGGTGGGGGATGTGTGTGTGGGGATGGGGATGTGTGTGTGTGTGGGGATGTGTGTGTGTGGGGATGGGGGATGTGTGTGTGTGTGGGATGGGGATGTGTGTGTATGTGGGGATGGGAGATGTGTGTGTGTGTGGGGATGGGGGGATGTGTGTGCATGATGATGATGTGTGTGATGAGATATGTATGTATGTATGTATGAGAGAGAGATAGAGATATGTGTGTGGGGAGATGTGTGTGTATGTGTGGGGATATGTGTGTGTGTGTGTGGGGGATGTGTGTGTGTGGGGGGATGTGTGTGTGTGTGTGTGGGGGATGTGTGTGTGTGTGTGTGTTTGTACAGAGAGATGTATGTAGAGATAGAGATAGAGATAGAGAGAGATAGAGAGATATGTATGTATGATAGAGATAGAGAGATATATATAGAGAGAGATAGAGATAGAGATATATATAGTATGTAGAGATAGAGAGATATGTATGTATGTAGAGATAGAGAGATATGTATGTATGTAGAGATAGAGAGATATGTATGTAGAGATAGAGAGACAGATAGAGATATAGAGATATATATATAGAGATATATATATAGAGACAGATATAGATATATATAGAGATATAGAGATATATATAGAGATATATATAGAGATATATATATATCACACACACACACACACACACACACACACACACACAACAGAAGTGGTGGAGTTGTTAAGAAGTGGGTAATAAGTATATGCTGTCATGACCTGGCTCGAGCGGTCACAACAAAGGAAGGAGTCAGGACCAGGTCAAACGTTTAAATGATATTTTATTAAGCTGAATTAAACCAAAATACGCAGCCAAAACCAAAGATATACTAGGTGCGGTGTGGTGGTCAGTGAAGTCAGTGGTGTAAGGTGTGCATGAGTGGTGGCGATGTGTGTATGCGTGTTGTAGAGTGCCAAAACAGGAAAAGGTAAAAATAAGATCAGCTTAGCTTTAACCTAACCTAACCTAACCTAACCTAACCTAACCAAACCAACAGGCCACGGCAGGCCTGGCCAGCCTACGCAGGGAGAGAGAGTGTGTGTGTAACGGCTGCAGGAGCTTAAATCACTTCAGCACACTGGCCTCAGGTGTGCTGAGTTTCTCCAATCAGTGACCTGCATGGTGAGAAACACAGGTGAGACACACATGTTAGTGAGAACACTATGATGTCACCAATAAGGGCATGACAATGCATATATAATATTTAATTATATAATACATATATAATATAATTTCAGATGTATGCAAATATATACTATAATGAAATATTGTGTGTTTTATTATATTATACAATCATACACTAACCTCTTTGCTTTCCTTCATACTCCTGTCCTTGTTTTCTTACAAGGTGCAAATCCTGTCAGACAAAGTGAGAAGGAGAAGAAAGAAAAATGGTTTTGCAGTAAAATGAATGAGTCACATTAACATGCAGTATTCACTTCAGCTGAGTATTCTTGTTACTGTCGACACATTATGGAGGATATTTTTACCAGCATTTAAATGAAAAAGAGAATTAAAAGAGGAAATGTTAAACTTCTTATTTCATGACTAATCAGCTCATAATCACAGCTTGGAAAACCAAAATGAAAATGATTAAATCCAAATAAAGGGAGAACAGTTAGAAAAACAAAAAGATAAATTTATTACATTTAAAGTGGTTTCTTTTTACTTCAAATATTATTTCCTAAGTATTAATTTTGTTTTAAGTTGCATTTTATTTCAACTGAAGTTTTTGCAATTCAGTCTTTACTATTTTCCATTTCAGGATTCAGGATTTTTCAAATTTAAATTGCCATTTCACAAGTTTTTTTATTTTTTTTATTTTGGCTTGATTGTCCTGAGTAGGAAACTAAAATATAAGTAATTTATTAGCCATTTTCTCTTTTTATCTTTTAATTTAGATTCTTGGTAAAATGATCCTCCATCAACTGTAGTTTTATTTGAAGACACAGCAGTTAGTGTAGATTAAACAACACTCGCTCACCTGGTATATGGCTGGACCCTGTATGGTCCATGTGCTATATTGTGCCCTTATTGTGAAAGGCAGACTCAGTGCTCGTGTCTATAATGTGAATTCCTGGATATTAAATGTTCATCTGCAGTTTTCTGTTTATAATAAACTAGAGTAATAAAATAAATAAGACATTAAAATATAAGTTATACAAATAAAATGTTTATTTGTTCTTAAAGTGTCACAAATCACACAACATGGTTCAGCATGTTGGAGTGAAAAAAATTCAAAAACAAAACTTTCCACTCATATCTTAAGAGGTTTAATTTGAAAAAGAAAACTTACTCTGATTCGAAGTAGAAGTGCTCTAATGATCTATTAACTCCCTGCTCTTTGATTGGTTTCTACCTGCAGGATGTGTCTCGTGTTTCTGACTCTCTCTGCGTTGAGTGTTTGTTATTTGGGTGTTAAACTTTGCACTGTCACTCTCTGATCATTTCTTTCTCTGCTCTCTGTTGGTTATATATCAGCTGAAAAACTCTCTTACTTATGTAGACAAAATATGCGGTGATCCCGAGCACCAACAGCAGCACATCCAAAGAGAGAGCCACGACACAAAGCAACACAGACGTCTGATCTGCACGACAAAAACACATATCAAAATTACATCCAACATTCACAGAATGACCATCAACAGCATCAAAAACTAATTATGAGTCAGAGGTACCATGACCAATCACACACTCTGAACCCTGCTTTAGAAACTAGATTTAGGGTTTAACTCAGGAGTCTATTTCAGATGTTTGTGAATACTTTTGATTTTGCCTTTAAAAAATGTTTACCATGCCAATGTTTGGTATCTTTTTTTCAGCACAATATAACCTAAATGACCTGGCAATGATTTTTTTTCATTGACTGGAACAACTGAGGCCATTTGATCACGCTGCTGTGATCAGGGACCTGAAGGGGTTAAAATAACCAAGATGCTTTCTTACCAAAAGCAGCAGAAACAGTTGCTGGTTGTGTCGGCAGAGCTGGTTTAGTTAAAGATGAGGTTGATGATGAGCTCACAGAGGGAACTGCTGATGACACTGAAGTCAAATAATCAGAGCTGAATTTAAATTGAACTGCAAACAACAAGAGATTTAAAAAGTTTGAGCTCCAAACTAAAACCTGAAAAACAGAACTTTCTTCTTTTTAAATCTCTTATTAGAGCTTATTAGGTTTTCCTTAAAACATTTGCAAGTAAAGGTTCAAATAACAGCTTTAGTTGTCTGTGAATGCAGGAACAGTAAAGAATAAATGAAATGTTCATTAATGACACTTTCAGCTGGAGCCTCCTGAACTTTAGCAGCTACTGACTCCAAACACTGAAGCTCCTCATTCACAACTATGAAGCTCATCACATCAAAAAGTTGATCTGATGTGAATCAAAGTTTAACTGAGACGTTGTGAAACAGGCGTGTTACAAAAGTGATGCATCTTTTCACTGACAGTCTTTGTCTGAATACAGACAGCAGCTGAGCACATGAACCAGAGAACACACACACTTTTCATTTTAGCTGTTTGTCAATTAAGCTTCATTTTCAGCTGATCTGCAGCATGTGATGTTCTTTTATTTCAATCACACACAGACGGCTAAAAATGAGAAGCTTCTACCTCCAGTATTATGTTGCATTCAACTTTTCTGAACCAACCGTAGTTTTGACTTGGTGGAGGCCTTTTGTTGGACACATGGAGCATTGTGCTGCACAGTATAAACTGATGCAATGATGAAAATAAATATGTTTGAAGGATCGAGATAAGCTACGATGAAGTGAAATAAAATATCTCAGTCGACACAACAAACCACCAGCCTGAGGCAGCAGCATTTAACAACTCACCGAGAGTCATCAAGAGTCTGCATAAGAATTTGTTACTACGTCCTTCATCTGAGCTTTCTGCTCCACACCAGTATGTCCCAGTGTCATCTGCTGTTACTCCTCTCACTGTGATGGTGAGATTTCTCTTCACTCTGTCGTCCTTTATGGAAAACCTCCCAGAGGTCATGTTGAGCTGAGCAGTGCTGATTATACGCTGACATGTAGATGGATCTTCTCCCTTACAGATGATTTTCTTTATGAAAGCACCATTTGGATATTCACACCAGTATGTAAAAGTCTGTCCAACAGCTGGAGACCTTTTGAAGGTTGTAATATCTGTAGACAGACAGACAGACAGACAGACAGACAGACAGCGTTGTATATCAGTGACTGTTTATCAGCATATTTCACAGACTCTGGTTGGTCAGCGAACATAGAACATCAGATGTGTTTTTCTCACCTTCAACCTTCAGTTGTATTTTTCTGAGTGCAGCTCGGTAACTTCCTGCTTTTGGTTTCACTCCACACCAGTAGACAGCAGCATGATGTGAGGACACATTACTGATGGACACGCTGAAGCCTCTGCTGGTTTCTGTGAGACTGAATGTCCCGTTTGACTTCAGAGAAGATTCTGTTGATAAAATGTCCTCACAGATGAAACCGTTCTCTTTGCAGAAAAACTGGACTCTGGAGCTTTTGTTTCCTGAGTAATCACATGTGATGGTGGTTTGAGCTGGTTTGTACGCAGTTTCAATGAATTGTCTCTGGCAACCGTCCTCTGCAAATGAAAAAAAAAAAAGATAAAACGTGAAATCTTTCTGTTGTATTCACTTGTGATGATTTGAAGTCTTTATGGCTATTTCACTTTCTACTCTACTCTTTCTAAATTGGTTTCCTATTTACAGGTGACTTGAAATACAAAAGCACTTTTGGACTCTGAGGGATTTTATTTTAAAATCCTGTGAAGAAATGACACTATGATCTGGGATTGAGAAAGTTTGCACCTCTGATACTGGCACAGAGAGTCTGACAGTCAGAGGTGTAGTGTGATTTGTTTGAGTGTGTTTCTAAGGTGACGTCACCACGGTTCCCACGGTGACAGGTTCACATACATCAGTCAGCTACAACTGAGCAGACCATCAAAAGTTAGACCAACTTTAAAAATCGTTTCAGTTACACTTTCTATGAAGACTATGTCTATAGTATCTTATTTACTCATTCATAGTGAATTATAATGAGTTCATAACACTTTATGAAACCAGTCATTTTACTGTCTGATGCACTCTATCTACAGTCAAAAAACATTATAGATGTGACTTTTAATGAATTATAAGTTCAAATATCTTATAGACTATCTTATAGATCTTATAGACTTATATCTTATGAACTGTAGTTGGACTGACAGGGCTTATAATACATTATGACTGCCTGGACTCACCTACACACAGCTCAGCGATCAGCTGTAAGGACTCACAGTGAGCTTTGACGGTAAAATCAGCCGCTGATCACTGATAATGCAACTCAGATTCTTTTAAATGTATGAAAACACATCACGCTTTACTAACCACCAACAATGAAACCTTATGATGAAGCATTCATTATTATAAATGCATCAATATGTACTTTGACTTCCTCAACACACAGTGATAACTTATGATACAGCATTGACAGTTATAACACACTATGAGTCCTGACAGCTGATTGTTGAGGTGTGTTTAGGTGAGTATCACCTTAAAACACCTTAAACATTGATATGACAGCTTTGACCACTGCGTATGTTTTTATTGGCTCTCTTTGCTGACAGAAGCTTTAGTGGTGATTGAATCTTCAAATACATGTCTATGAATTTCACCCGGATGATGCAAACTACAAATATTTCCTCACTCAGAGGAAGAAGCGTCAGCTGACAGGAAGCTGCTCGCGGCTGTTAGCTGTGACGAGCGGCTCTATGTGTCCGTCCATGCTACGCTGAGCGGAGGCCGGTCAGTCTCCCACGTGACCTCTGAACTCAGCCTGACACCCTGCACAGCCACGAGGCCACGTCTCTGACAGCTGCTGCTCCAGGTTGCATTTTAGAAATATGCTAACAGGGACGGTTTAATTTGAGGGTGTAGTCACCATTTAACGCCGTTACAAAGAGCTTTAACAAGATGAGACACACAAAAAAGATGCAGCATTTCTTACCATGTTTCAGTTCCACGTCCTGTTCATATTCTTCATCATATGAGTTAGGTCCTTTGTAAAATTTACACTTGTACTTCCCAAAGTTATTCTTTTGAAGCTGTGTGATAGACACCCTGAGTGCTTCATTTTTTGTATCATGGTACAGGTGGATGTTGTTTTTGCTTTCCCACACATCCATCTGAGTGCTTCGTATGGTTGTTTTATCAGGATAAACTAAATCAATATGTTCATATTTTCCACTTCTTTCTGGATACTTGCAGGTGAATTCAACCCATCCTCCTTCACATGCCTTCACCTCAGACTCTTCAGATGAGCCTGTAGATCGAAGAGAAGAAAAGTTCATGTCATGATCATGTCAGATTATCAAACAGTTGTTGAATGAATATCATCTGGATCATATTTTATACTATATCAGTAGATCACACAAATTTGTTCAATTAATTGTGTATTTTCATTCATATATTTAGCAAATCTCAGTGTAGGTTTAATAAAATATGTGTATATTTTTAATATTTCTGAAACAAAATTGTCTCTGCTGCACTTTTGTGATGATCTGTAAATTATATTTATAACATGCAGATTCAATAAAATGGAGGCATGTTAACAATCAATACTGTGAGTGCTTCAACTGAGCTTTAATTTTATTATTATTAATTTATTACAGGTTTGTGAGTCAGACTGTGTTTTTAGATGTTGCCACCAGGAGTCGCCAAAGTCAGAAATGATAAATAATAATAATGGATTAGATTTATATAGTGCTTTTCAAGGCACCCAAAGCACTTTACATTGTATCCATTATTCATTCACTCCTCACTCATACCTGGTGATGGTAAGCTACATGTGTAGCCACAGCTGCCCTGGGGCAGACTGATGGAAACGTGGCAGCCAATCCGCGCCTACGGCCTCTCCGACCACCACCAAACATTCATATCCACATTTATACACCAGCGATGCCAACACTGGAGGCAAGTAGGGTGAAGTGTCTTGCCCAAGGACAACGACAGATGACTGGGGAAGTGGGAATCAAACCACCAACTTTCTAGTTATTGGACGACCTGCTCAACCACCTGAGCCACTGCCGCCCCATCTCATCCTCTTTAAGATTCAGAGTAAAAAGAAAAAAAATCTGACTTTGTAGTAAATCCTTGACACATATTGAGAATTGTTTTTTAAATATTTTTCACGCACAAAAAACAGAAACAAGTGTAAAAAGGTTATTGCCTGTTCAACCAATCACACTTTAAGAACTCAGAATCTCTCCTGTGTTGCATGTAAATGAAAAATAGTGAGCAAAACAGATCTTCAGAAATGTAGTACAATATGTTTTAAGACTTTGATGCAGTTGAGAGCTGCACAGTGTTGCAGTACAGTATATTTCTGCAGGATTTTTTACCTCTGAAGCACGTCGACACAAAACAATTATTTTTCAGAGGAAAGGCTGTAACATTAATTTTCTGTAACAGCAGTAATGAGGTATTAATAATCCTTTTACCTGTAATCAGTGAGAGGATGAGCAGAAGAAAGGTCTTCATTCTCTTGGTTTTTGGTGCTGAGGTCCTCGTGAAGATTTTTTAAACTCCAGCAGGTTATTTCGGTTTCCTCCGATCGGTTTGTCTCAACACTTTGTTGGTCTCAAGTGTTGTGTTTCCTGAATTTCTCGTGTTATACCTAAAAACTCCCCACTTTTCTGTCAGTCCTTTCCTTTTTCGGTCAGTTCCTCTTTATACCTCAGTTGTTGACATGGACATAAACAGGAAATATGTGGCGAGAAAGAGAAAAAACACCTTGAATTAGTCGCTGTCATAAAAAAAAAACTGTCAGAAATATTAAAATAGAAAGTCTGTCACAAGTCTGTAAGTGAGAGACACTTATTAATTAGCTTTGATGAAGATAAGTTAAATATATCTACAGTACGTCACAAACACTTAAGGAATGTAAAAATGAGTAAATAATGACAAATGGGAAGAGATTTTATTAATCCATAAAGGGGAAGTTGGGGATTTTAGCAGCATGAGTGTCCTCTTTTTAAACCAGAAGCTGATATGAGGAACAACACTTGTGTTACTAACAGACTGCCAGACATGACTGTGAAAATGACAGCAGTGTTGATACATCCCCCCCACCGTGTATGAGATAATATATTTTACACAACTGCATCATTTACCATGTAAGCTATCTAAAGCCAGCAGGATGTGAGTCACATCAATGTTCATGCTAACAGCACAAAACCATAAGAAACTGGCTGATCAAATGTCCATTAAAGGTGGCTGGTTGGCATTTTCACCTTTAATGGACATTTGATGGACAGAAATAAGGATAAGACACGCAGCAAGTATGGTAGGTTGATTTTTAGTGGTTACCTTTCAGAAACTGCTGAAAATAGTCACATACACACAGTGATGCAGTGACTTTTTTTTAACTTTCATCAGTGTGTGCTAAGGACTTTACTTTGGTGTAATCCTCCTTCCTTTGTCAGACTGTGTCCAAACCAGGCCTCCAAACAGCTCCAGTGACCCAGTGACAGGCATTAAGAATAACTATGTAGAAAAGCCAGTCTTCACTCTGTTGGTTTTGCTTGCTTATGCAGGTCATAGGGTTAAGGTTAGACTGACAAATTAGTGGAAAAACCTGAATAAATGAGTGGAGAAAGATAACAAATGCAGATGTGGTAGCTCAGTTGTGCTGTGTGAATGGTTTGCTGAGGTTTTGGAGCGACGTGTTAGACAGCGCTCTCTACCATCTCCATCAAAACACCAAGTGAAGGAATATCTTTGGAAGAATGGTGTTCATCCCTCCAGGAGATTTCACAGACTTGGAGAATCAATGAAGCTGCTCTGGAGGAGGACCAGAATTCTTTTGAACTCTATACGCCACCACAATGGATTTGAAATGAAACAAAGAAGATGTACTTTAACTGCAGACTTTCAGCTTTAATTTGAGGGTATTTACATCAATACAGCAATTGAAATTCATGCTCAATCGGATTCAGGTCAGGTGACTGATTTCGCCATTGCATAACATTCCACTTATTTGCCTTAAAAAACGCTTTGGTTGCTTTCTGCAGTATGCTTCGGGTCATTGTCCATCTGCACTGTAAAGCGCCGTCCAATGAGTTCTGAAGCATTTGACTGAATATGAGCAGATAATATTGCCCGGAACACTTCAGAATCCATCCTGCTGCTTTTGTCAGCAGTCACATGATCAATAAATACAAGGGAACCAGTTCCATTGGCAGCCATAACATGCCCACGCCATGACACCACCACCACCATGCTTCACTGATGAGGTGGTATGTTTTGGATCTTGAGCAGTTCCTTTCCTTCTCCATACTCTTCTCTTCCCATCACTCTGGTACAAGTTGATCTTTGTCTCATCTGTCCAAAGGATGTTGTTCCAGAACTGTAAAGGCTTTTTTAGATGTTGTTTGGCAAACTCTAATCTCGTCTTCCTGTTTTTGAGGCTCAACAATGGTTTACATCTTGTGGTCAACCCTCTGTATTCACTCTGGTGAAGTCTTCTCTTGATTGGTTGACTTTGACACACATACACCTACCTCCTGGAGAGTGTTCTTGATCTGGCCGACTGTTGTGAAGGGGTTTTTCTTCACCAGAGAAAGAATTCTTCTGTCATCCACCACAGTTGTTTTCCGTGGTCTTCCGGGTCTTTTGGTGTTGCTGAGGCTCACCGGTGCGTTCTTTATTTTTAAGGATGTTCCAAACAGTTGATTTGGCCACACCTAATGTTTTTGCAATCTCTCTGATGGGTTCGTTTTGATTTTTCAGCCTAATGATGGCTTGCTTCACTGATAGTGACAGCTCTTTGGATCTCATATTGAGAGTTGACAGCAACAGATTCCAAATGCAAATGTCACACCTGGAATCAACTCCAGACCTTTTACCTACTTAATTGATGATGAAATAACGAGGGATTAGCCCACACCTGTCCATGAAATAGCTTTTGAGTCCGATTGTCCCATTACTTTTGGTCCCTTAAAAAGTGGGAGACACATATAGAAACTTTTGTAATTCCTACACTGTTCACCTGATTTGGATGTAAATACCCTCAAATTAAAGCTGAAAGTCTTCAGTTAAAGCACATCTTGTTCATTTCATTTCAAATTCATTCAAATGGTGTATAGAGCCCAAAAGATGAGAATTGTGTTGATGTCCCAATATTTATGGACCTGACTGTATTATGACTGACAACATGACAGTGGCACCTTTACTGAGTCCTCCCTTATTTACTCTTTTAATTCTGCAACAAAAGCAGCTACAACAAATATTTCTATATACATAACAGGTCACATGATGAGTTGTATGTGAAAGGGGTCATTTGTGGTGGTGAACCCACAGATTATAACCGAATATTCAGTTCCCCTCAGCTTTATGGAGTAATCTTTCAGTTCAAGTTTTGCTTTAATGATCCACAACTTGACTACTTTAATTCAGTCTCATCACCTATAAACCATTGAAGAAGCTCATCGTACACCACCTGGTCAGCAGCAAACAGCAGACAGACTCAGTCAGAGAGCAGCTGGTGAACATGGTGGAGCTTTTAGCAGCTAAAGAGACAGATATTTCACTGAGGAGGTGGTGGAGATCAAAAACAGAACTAAAACTGAGACAATATTAGACTTACATTCATTATATGGACACAAACACAATCATTATGATCATGTTGCTTCCATGGATGTGTAAAAAAGCAACAGTTTGCTCACAGTAGTTTGTGAATATTTACAGCTTGTTTCTGCTGTACCCAATTGGCCATAATTGTAGGTTTAATCTGACTGTACTATGTTCAGATGATTCCAGATCATTGCATCTAAACTATGATGTTTGGACAGTGAAATACAGCCATACACTTGGTCTCTGTTGTGGAGGCAGATCAGTTTACATGGTGAACCAGCCAGGCAGTGCAATGAGAATGAAGAAGAAACAAAGTAGATTAAACTTGTTGTCTCCAAAAAGCCTCCAATGACTGAAATGTAATACGGATTAGAAATTTCATTTTGGGGGGTAAATGTTTTTTTGGGGGTGGCTTTTATGACTTTAACGCATCCTCCAGCACCTATTTGTACATATAATTTATTTACATTTTCCCTAAAACTATGAAACACTGGATACCAGACACCACAGTGCTCCTGTGCTCTTCCTTTCCTGACTCCACCCTGAGGGAGGTTTAAAAGGCCACGAGACACCTGAGACCTCACTGAGGTCAGACATCTTATACTCACCTGTTTCACTTCTCTGCGTCTCATTGACTCTGTTGCTCTTTCTCTGCTCAGCAAGTCTTTGGTTAGACTCTTCATTCTCATTATCCTTACTTTCACTGTAAACAGTGTTTTTTATTCTTTTATTTACCTTGCCAAATTTCTTCATATTCTAGACGTCTGTTTTTCTTTAATCTATCTCAGGTTTTCCACTACCTGCTCCTCTATTTTCTTTCAATCCAGCTATTAATCCATAGAAAAATAATCTTGATCACCAAAATAATGGTTGGCTGCAGCCGTAATGTGTATAAGTGGTTTTAACCTGGATGATGATTCACATCATCTTCTCACCGTGTCAGTACTGAAGGTGTTCGATCAACAGGGCGTGATAAATCACAATCAGAAAGAGTGACAGAGGAGGGAAATGGATGTCAAGTGTACAGGGGAAAAAAAGGAATTTTAAAGACAGAAATGGAAATAGTCCGGCAGACAGGGGGAGGAGCCAGAGACACAGAGGTTAAGAAAAAGTTAAGTTTGTCATCGGCAGGACAAACATGGAGAATAAGTGCTAATATTAATAGAAACATGGAGACTTTCAGAAGGGAAGTGTGAACAGGAAGGAGGCCTGATGTGTGTCAGTATTAATCAAAACGTGTAATAGGTAAATGTAATTGTTAGATTTTCTCACAGTGCATCAGAGAGATTACTGTCTGTGTTTTTAGAAATATAAAAAGACAAAAAGTTATTTGAGGTGGACTATTATTTTATGTTTTTGTGTGTTTCAGCATGACGCCCAGATGGATTACTACGGCACTCGACTCGCCACCTGCTCCTCTGACCACACCGTCAAGATCTTCGATGTCAGAAACGGGGGACAGATCCTGGTGGCAGATCTCAGAGGGTGAGATACCAACGCCCAAAACCAGGGGCTGAAACTCAAAAAGAGATGGGCTCCATCATTTCAGACAGATGAAAATAAATGACGTTATTCACTCGATAAGTTGTTTTTGAACTAAAGTTGTGGGTTGAAGTTTTGAACTAACTGTGGGTTTCTGTGTTTGTGCAGCCACGAGGGTCCTGTGTGGCAGGTGGCCTGGGCTCACCCCATGTTCGGCAACATCCTGGCCTCCTGTTCCTACGACCGCAAGGTCATCATCTGGAAGGAGGAGAACGGATCCTGGGACAAGATGTACGAATACACCGGACACGAGTCATCAGGTCGGCTGCTCGTCGTGCTTTTCTACTGATTCACTCTCTCCTCCAGTAAAACCAGCGTGTCGTTCTCTCCTGTTTTTATTGGGTTGTAGTTTTGTCCGTTTTGGGGTGTTTAATGAACTTAGATTGTTTGAGTCTCCTGTGACTTTGGTCTCGTCTGTAAATCTGCTTTTGCGTTTCTACAGTGAACTCCGTCTGTTGGGGTCCTTACGACTTTGGTCTGATTCTGGCCTGCGGAAGCTCTGATGGAGCCATTTCCCTCCTCACGTTTACTGGAGATCAGCAGTGGGACGTCAAGAAGATCAGCAACGCACATACTGTGAGTTTAAATCTGTATATTACTCTGTTTATTGGGGGTGGGGAAAATAACCGATTCCACGGCGCATCGTGATGCTTTGTTGAATGATTCTGCATCGATACAGTAAAGTCTCTCTAATCTCTTCTCTCTTAATAAGGACGATACAAAAAAAGATGTGTCACCAGGTATCTTTATTTGTTACCCCTGGAGCTGTGTTACCAACCAAAATAATCTGTTCATATGAAATTGAAATTGAATTGGACACTGAATTACAAAATGTTAGCAATTGATTGAAAAATCCACAATCCCACAAACATAGTCCAGTTCTGCTGTCAATTACGCCTGTTTCATCCCCTCAGAGTCGATGTATCTGGACTCACTGTTAAGATCAAAAAGGTCTCAGTAATACATAAATATGTAAATCAAACATCTGAATAGAGCCGGTGGAAATAATGGCTTCTACGATGCTTCAACAGGCTGTCATTTCCTGAGTTTGGTGCTGCTGCTGCTGCTACGTAGAACATGTCCCTGTGTTTCCATTTTATAACCGCAGCAAGATGTCAGAGCAGCTGCAGAAGACAAAAGAAATCAAACCACCACGGCATTTTTTTTTTTTTACACACTTGTTTGTATTTATGGGGAAAAAAACATGGATAGAAATCTGAAACCAAGATGTGTCAAGAATCATTTACTAATCAAATCGTGAGGTGACTGATGATTCCCTGACTGATTCTCTTTACAGACTCTGACCACAGTTCTAATTGTGAGCTTTGCCCGTGCTGCTTTTTTAAAAGATTTTTCTCTTCGTTAACTCGCCTGTTGTTTTCCTGCAGATCGGCTGTAACGCAGTGAGTTGGGCTCCGGCTGTCGTTCCAGGCAGCCTGATCGATCAGCCATCAGGACAGAAACCGAACTACGTCAAACGCTTCGTGTCGGGAGGATGCGACAACCTGGTCAAACTCTGGAAGTAAGCTGCTGCTGTTGAATAGACATTTCATGTTTGTCACTGTAGTTTTCAGTCACTTCAGATGGAGAAAATATGGGACAGTTTTGAGAGGTGTGACTACATATGTGACAAAAATTGTATAAAATGCCTTTTGCCTGTGATTGAGCTGCATTGGGGGTTATGTAGGCACCAAGTTTTGACAAGTTAAATGAATTTGTGAAGCAAAAAAGACGATATCAGTTTTTCTTCTGCATCAATCATGACTTTTTTTTTTACACCTTTTACAGGAGCAAATGTTAAATTATTGGATTACTGTGCTGTTGGAGGGATTTAATTCTGTAAAATAAATGACACTTTATGGCTTAACTGTCACTGATTGTCACCTGCTGCCTCCAGAGAGGAAGATGGTCAGTGGAAGGAGGATCAGAAGCTGGAGGCTCACAGCGATTGGGTGAGAGACGTCGGCTGGGCTCCTTCTATCGGCCTTCCCACCAGCACCATCGCCAGCTGCTCCCAGGTCAGATCTACTGGTATCAGAGACACATTTTTCATCACGACACTTTCTGCTCCTCAGCACTTCAGAAAAACCTGCTGCCTGAACAATCAAACTCTCATTTGAACCAGCAGCTTGTGTAGAAACTCTAAATGAAGCTTTCATTACTCCCTCAGTTATCAAGCACAGTATGAGTTTGTTCATCCGAACCACCAGGGGGAGACAGAGATGAGAAGCAGCTTAGTCATTTCTCTGGAGGCAGAAGCAGAAAAAAACATCTTCTATCATAAACAGGCTGCATCAATCTTTATTACTCCTCTTTTATAAAGCAAAAGTAATGATTTTAAAATGAGTCAAAGTGCTTTTTTTGCAGCTGCTTAAAAACCTGGATGAATTAAACACTGTCTGCTTGGTTACAAACCTCCAGAGTTTGGTGGGATTCGTGACTTGTAGTTTCCTTCTCGCAGGACGGACACGTGTTCATCTGGACGTGTGACGACCCCGCGGGCAACACCTGGACGGCCAAGCTGCTCCACAAGTTCAACGACGTGGTTTGGCACGTCAGCTGGTCGATTACTGGAAACATACTGGCTGTTTTCGGAGGAGACAACAAGGTAGAACGCGTGACCTCAGTGTTTGTTTTTTTGATGTATTAAAGGTTTGTTTTGTTTTTTTACTCGTTGTGGATTGTTTGTTTGGTTTCCAGTAGCGAGTGTGTCCTCTGTCTCCTCTCACGCCTCTTCATATGTCTTCTGCAGGTGACGCTGTGGAAGGAGTCGATGGACGGTCAGTGGGCGTGTATCAGCGACGTCAGCAAAGGCCAGGGCGCCGTCTCCACCATCACAGACACACAGCAGAGCGAGCAGTGACACACACACACCAACACACAACAACAACGACCCCTGACTCTACAAGGATGCCCCCCCCCCCAGTCTTTAAAGATGAAGTAATCCTTAATAAACAGGCTGGACATTTGAGAAAAACTAAACATTTTCCACTCCGACTGCGCCATGTCTGTCGCAGCTCGGCTGTTTGTTAATGAGTTTTAAAGGAGTTCAGCTCATCACAGCTCCGTCTCCACAAGAGCAAACCTGACTGATAATTAACCCTCATGTATGTTTTTATCAGATGCACTCCACCGTCTCTGCTTTCCTTCCAGTTCAGAGTTTCCACGTGTGCATTAACGCTGGTCCAGATGTAACTTTACAGATTTACACCCGCCCTCCGTCCCTTCCCCATGATGCTCTGCTCCTGAAACATTCCACCTCCACCAGCGGAGAGCAAAACTACCATCGCCTACGATGATCCCACCATGCCGGGCGGCAGCGGTTTCTTTTTATTTAGTTAACCCAAACTGCTAATTTAAAAAAAAACAACTTTGTATTGAGCAGGTCAGCCTCCCTGTTTGACTATAAAACAGTTTTTTCATCATGTGTAATGTATTTGGTGCAAAGCTAGCTTTCACTGCTCTGCCCCGAAACAAATCGTCAAGCTCTCACAGAGAAACAGATCAGAGAAAAAAATTGACTTGACTGCCTCAATTCTTCAACTTCAGCTCGTAAACTTAATGAAAAGACTTAAATGATTTATTTAGTGAACTATTGGTGAGTCACACATGAGGCTGATCGTCGATAACTACAAATTCAGCAGGCGTTAGTAAATTCAAAACCTCCCTGAGTTATTCAGCCAACCACAAGTGAATAAATCAGTTTGTTGCCGTGGATGGATGGATGTGTTTTTCATATTTGATGTAATTAAATGACTATAATGTTAAAGCGACGTCCTGTGTCTTTCGGGTTCCTGTTAATAAATCAGCGAATGGTTGCTTCAAGAAAGTCGCTTTTAAAGAGTGAGGAGTCGAGAGAAGAGACGACGCTGCAACATTAATCTTCATATCTCAACATCTGTGTAACCGCCTCAAAATATGTGTGAAGTCCACCCTTTTACTTTACTTTTTTCTTCTTTATATGTATTTTAATGCGCTAACGGTTGATAAACTGTAGTAGATTTAGATGTATTTAAAACTCACATGGACTGTTGTTCTGCATTATGAGAAAGGTACTTTTACTTTTGATTCTTAAAGCAGCACTTCCTTCACCTCTGGACTGCAGGACAGCACTGAGTTGATGCAGAGAAAAAGAGAAACTGATGTCTGATGAATTTAAAATTGACTGGATGACAAAAAGAAAACAGAGTGAGAGGAAACAATTAGCTAAAGAGTGAATCAGGAAGAAACTTGTGTTGTGGCATCAAGGCAACTAAGTGGTAACTAAGTGCATTTACTCAATTAATGCAACTTTGAGGTACTTTATTAGTATTTGATGTTATTTTACACTTTTTCCACTAAACATTGTACTTTTTACTCCACTACATTCATCTGACAGCTGCAGCCAACCAGTTACTTCACAGATCAGGATTTTACACACAGAGCAGATTGTATTTTTAGTGTTTGTCAGCTCTCTTGCAGATGCAGCTGATTGATTCTTTTTTCTCTGCTGCTGTTGTTTTTTAGAGTACATTTACTCAAATACTGTACTCAGACAAAAACCTGCTGCACACTATCAGTCTACATTATCAACAATGAATCAGTTGGACTGAAACAGACCCCTGTGTAATATGTGAACCAACAACATTCATCAGAGGAGGTCTGACAAAGCTCCGCCTCCTCTGCTGACTCACTAAGACAAACCAGGAAACAGTTTGTTCTTCTTCCTCACTAAAGAAGACGCACAGACTGAAAAACAGACGATCAGATTCACCTTCAGACCAA
>JAKKUS010000385.1:0-11000 GCA_023238725.1 Scortum barcoo
ATAGACCAGGCCAAACACCTGGGCAACCTGACCTTCAACATCTGGAACAAGATGAAGGAGATGGTCTCCTACACTCCTCTGATTCTGGACCCAAACACTGCTCATCCAAACCTCATCCTGTCTGAAGATCTGACCAGTGTGAGACGAGGAGAGAGACAGCAGCTTCCTGATAATCCAGAGAGGTTTGATGGGCAAATACTGGTCTGTCCTGGGCTCTGAGGGCTTTAACTCAGGGACTCACAGCTGGGATGTCGAGGTTGGAGACAGTACAAGGTACTGGGAACTGGGTGTGTTAGCAGAGTCTGTCCAGAGGAAGGGACTGGAGCATACAGTCTGGATTATGGAGGATAATATGGTTCTATGAATGGTGAAATACTCAGCATGGGTCACCACCAGCTCCAGTTCACTGTTCTCACAGTGCAGAAGAAGCTCCAGAGGATCAGAGTGAATCTGGACTGGAACAGAGGAAAGCTGTCGTTCTCTGATCCTGATACTAACACACACACATACACACCTTCACACACACTTTCACTGAGAGGATGTTTCCTTTCATTAACACTGGGGATGAAGTGAAGATATCACCACTGGACCACTGTCTGTGTGACAGTGGAACAGAGCAGTTAGAGATAAAGAGGATGATTATATTCATGATGTTTATTTCTTAAAGGGAAAAGTCACTGAATTGAAGCTGTTAAGGCTGCACCTGTCCTCCTGCTGTCTCATTATTACAAACAGCTTTATTTTGGTCTCACTTCTTGTTTTTACTTTATTTTTTGCTGTTATTTAGTTTGACTATCAGTCTTTTGTTTCTCTTGTTGAACTCTTCATGTATAGAAGTTTATGAATTTTACATTTTGGTCATTTAACTCTTTATTTTTCATCAATACTGTGTTATTTAAATATAAAACACATCTTAAAAAACATCTCAATTTGTACTTTGTACTGATTTGTAACATGTTTTTAAAGCTGTCAAATAAATGTGGGATGAAATGTGAAAGTGCCTCATATTTGTACGTAAGTGTAGTAGTAGTATTTTAGTAAATGTTTTAGTTTACTTCCCACCACTGCTTGTGAATAATAGTTAATCATTAAAATCAGAACATTTAATGATGGAAGTTGATTTCTGATGGTGACTAAGGTTTCTACTCACAACTGTATTTCCTGTTTTGTTTGTGTCCTTTTTTAAATGAACCTCCAACAGGAGCCTCAGAAGAGGAGGAAGGGCTGCAGCAGTAACTGGATTATCACAACACAACATCATCTACACACACGCACTGCAGAACATATTATCACACGTTATATCACAGCTCATTTACTCATAATGCTGATCGCTTTGGCTTTGTGTTAAATGAAATAAAGTGATGATGAAACCATTTTTATGTTTTTTTTCACTGAAAAGTTTTCTCTTTCTCTTTTTCTTGTTTTTGCTTGATATTCGATGGTGATGATTCAGTTTAGGACAGTAGACTAACAGAAATATAGGAGACAAATAGTTACAGAGACAGTGAGTCAGGTATTAATCAGTACTTTCACTCAAATGTGAGATTGTTTTGTTGATATTGAACTTAAAGTTTTATCTGTCACATATAATCATACAGGGTATAAACATGTTGAAATATATAACTGTTCGCTCCTTTAATTGTACAATAAAAATAGATAAAGAAAAAAAGAATTGGAATAAGTAATAATGTTAACTATAGTAGTGACTTTGAATTATAAAATAAGCTTCAGATTTCCATAGCCTCTATAACCACTTTGTGTTCTTTAACATACAACTATAAATCAAACTTAATAATCTTCTTTAACATACAACTATAAGATTCAAATAGTTTGTACAAGATTTATTCAAGTGTTTACTGTCATATGTACAGTAGGAAACATTCCCCATACAATGAAATGGTTTCTTTGCTGTCCATAATGAATATCAAACAAACAATACAAGTCTAACATGAAAAAGAACAGATAAATAGTAATACAAAATTAGAATAGCAGTCAAGTACTGTTCCATAATGTGGTCAGGTAGTCCATGATTATAAACTCCAGTCAGCTGTTTAGAAGTCTGATGGCAGTGGTAAAGAGAGAGTTCTTTAGCCTTGACGTCCTGCATTTCACACTTCTGTACCTCTGGCCTGAGGGTAGAAGTGTGAACAGTCTGTGTTGGGGGTGGGTTGGGTCTTTGAGAATGGAGGCAACTCTCCTGTGGACTCTTGCGGTGGTAGATCCTCTACAGAGAGGGCAGAGGAGTCCTGGTGTTCTTCTCAGTGGTCTTCACCACTCTCTGCAGGTGTTTGCAGTCCATAGCAGTAGTGCTACCATAGCACATGGTGATGCAGCTGGTCAAGATGCTCTCAATAGTGCAGCTGTAGAAGTTGCTGAGGATCTTTGGTGAACATAGCAAACTTCCTCAACCTCCCCAGGAAATACAGCCGCTGTTGAGCCTTCTTAACCCTCTGTGTGGAGTTGAGTGTTCAGGTGAGGTCCTTACTAATGTGGATGCCCAGGTATTAAAGCTGCTCACCCTCTCCTCTTCAAGCTCCCGGATGAACAGTAGCTGATGAGGTCTCCTCTCCTTCCTCCTGTCCACTTATTATCTCCTTTGTCTGAGGTCCAGAGTTTAACTTGTTTGGTGACATGGTTCATTTGTTTCCATCTCTGTCTGTAGGCCGGGTACAGGAAAAAAGAGATGTGATCCGAGTGTCCGAAGTGGGGCGAGGTGCAGCCCTGTATGCGCTGCCTATGTTACTATAAACATGATCCAATGTGATCTTATCACAGGTGGGAACTTCACTTCATGATGTTCTTTCAGCAGAGAGACATTCTTTCTTTCTTCCTGTTGTGTTCCTTTAAATGAACAATATCACTCATTTTAAGCCTATACCAGTCCCTGTTCCTGCACGTTTTTGGTCTCTCCCAACTCCAACACACCTGATTCAGATAATTGATCAAGTATCTGAGGATTGATAACAAGTTCCTAATCATAATCAGGAGTGTTGGAGACTGCCGAGACCTAAAACATGCAGGGCAGCAGATCTCCAGGAACAGGCTGGTGACCTCTGGCCTTTCCTCTCGTTACTCTGCAGATTAAATTGTTTTCTATTCTGTCTAACTATCATGTTTTATTATAACATTTATCTTATATTAAATATTGCTTTCACACTTTCGCAGTGGCGCCTTGTAAAAATGTCAAAGGTCAACTGCAGCTCTTGTGACATGTGTTTGCACACAGTTACTCCTCCTTTGTTTTTATGTTTGTCGTGTTCGTGGATAGATTCAGCAGTCACAATACAACATGTTAATTAGAGAGCTTTAGAGGCGTTAGTAGGTGTGTTTTTAATCTGTGGCCAGGCTAACTGTTTCCACCTGCTCCCACTTTTTGTGCTAAGCTAAGCTAATAACATCCAGACTACAGTTCTGTACTGAACACACACACGAGGTGCACGTCAACCTTCACATCTCCCTCTCAGAAAGAAACTAATCAGAAAAAAAAATTTTGTTTTTGAAAGAGTACGTCACATTTTTATTCTGATGTTTGTCTGTTATGCTCTTTGTGGTGAAGTCTCAGCAGTCAGGAAACGCTTACTGGCCTTGATAACAGATAGAGACTGTTGGGTGTGTTTGGTTTGTGTGTGTGTGTGTGAGAGAGAACTGGCTTTGTGGCCGACAGAGACACTTCCTGTCTCGGAGAGTCAGGTTCCTCTGTTTTCTGCAGAGTTCAGTCTCGGTTTGTCTGCTAATACAGAAACAACCTTTCTTATTTCGACCTGACTGGTGAGTGTGTTTGTTCCACTTTCCTTCTCCTCTGGACTAAAATCTCATTTAGAGCGCTTGAACTGATGGTCTTTAGATACACTCATAATTTTTATTTCATTTTAAACATGGAAAACTGTATTGTGGCTGTTTTTGAGTCTGAAGAAAGTCAGCTGGACTTCAGTCTTCAGTTCGTCAGAAGTGACGACGCCTCTTGGATGAGAGGAGAAACGTTTTTTAATAACTTCAAGAAAGTCAAGTTGACTGAAAGAAAGTGAAGTGAAAGAAAGAAAGACTTAAAGAAAGTGAACTGGACTTTGCAGAAAGCAGAATAGTTTGAACTAGACATCGTCGGCTCAGCTGTATAACATGTACATACAGGTAGTGAAAGAAGGAGGAGCTGAGCATGTTTATGAGAACTATATGAAGCTTTTATGTTGTGGGAGTCCTGACAGTTATAAAATGTGATATTTTGGAAAAAAACAGCATGTGTGAGCAATTCAGTTAAATGATAACATACAGTATATAGAAAAAGTTTTAAAAAGCCACAAAGGTTTCATTTGAAAAGGAACAGAACATTCATCAAGGGCTGAATCAACATTTGAATGGTATTTCTAAAGTGTAATTGAGGAAATTAACAAAGGAAATTCACTGAGTTCTGAACATAAATACAGTTTTTAGATACTTGAACTTCAGAGTATTACAGTTTTCATAATTTGAAATCAAATGATCTTATAAAATATGATGTTCAGCGAGCTGCAGATTAAAATTCTGCACATTTTAATGCACGAATAACGAGAAAATGAGTCTAAAATATAAGATATCAACTAATATAAATTCCTGCAGGTTTATATGGGTCATTCTGCAGAGTGAGTACTTTTACTTTTGTTAATTTAAGTACATAAAAGTTAAAAAAAAAAGCTTAATAATAAATGAAATATGTTTCTAAATTGTCCTACAAAAGTGAAATATTATTAATGTTTGAAGGAACAGACTTCTCATTATGTATAATACTTCAGTTGTTTTTTTATTTAGGTTCATTATACAACAAATATTTAATCTTTTCTGCTGCTTTTTCACTTCATATCAACTCACAGGCTGCACTCTAAAAGGACAGGAAGACATTTTCACTGTAAACAAACCTCAGACAGTGTTTTTTTACTTTACTCATTTCTCAAGTTCCCACGCACGTCTCTTACACGTTTGCTTCCTCTTTCTGTTTTGTTCTTTCTACAGTTTGAAGAGCAGAAACATTTTATTCCTACTTTAAAACGTTGTTAACCATCTGCAGTCACGATGAAGATAGCAGCCTTCAATGTTAAAAACCTGGGATGGAAGAAAGTCACAGACAAGACCGTCGTCCAACACCTCACCAAGGTGACTCCATGATAATGAATTTATGGACAGGACCAATGATAATAACATTCCCAGTACATGCTGCAGTAAGTGCAGCATTTCAACAACATGTTGTGTTTCTTCCAGATCATGTCCCAGTACAGCGTGGTGGTGATACTGGAGGTGATAGATAAGAGCGGTACGGCCATGGGGAGGTTACTTCAAGAACTCAACAACAAGAGGTGAGTTCACTGCATTAAAACCTGATACAAAGACCATTTTTAAAGGTTTTTCTTACATGTTAGACTTTCTGCAATATGATATTTAGGAGGTCTCTAAACAGTTATAATGAAGATGGCTTACAAAAGAAGTAAAGTTTGTCTGAGAGTCACAACTAACACCTGAAGTCATTAAAATAAAACTGGATTAGATTTATGAGATGAGATTAAAATTAGATTATGAGATGTGGATGATCACAAGATTTGTGATATCGTTTAAATTCAGAGATAACAGATCATATTTTCATACTGTCTCTCCTGTAAGGTATTCATTGTGCCAGAAATAGTTTTTGTTAATGAAAAAAAGAGACGTTCAAACTCTGCTGACTTTCTCACCTCACCACACTGATACACACACACACACACACACACACACACACACTCTCTAAAGCCCATAAAGCTTCATAAATGAATTGTTGTTGTCTTTTCATTTTCATTCTTTCCCTTCAGGATGAATTGTGATTATTGTGGTGATCCTTTGGCTTTTTAGAGTCATCAGGGTCAAACTTTGAAGACTCTTTGACAGACTGCTGTCATGAGACTCTGCTGCCAGTGAAGAAAACCCAAAGAAAACTATCACAGCTCTCAAACTTCATGTAACTTTGTCTTTTCCTCTCGTTTCTGTTTCCTTCAGCTCTAAGCCAAACTGTCCCTACTCCATGATCGCCAGCGTCCAGCTGGGACGACACTCCTACAAGGAGCAGTTTGTTTGCTTCTACAGGTAGGAGAGTCCAGGTTCACGCTCATTTGTGATCCAACGTGTTTGCTGACAATCAGAGTTATTGGACAGTTATTTGCAATAATACAAAGTGAACACATGCCGACAGCACTCTGAGCTTGTATTACCACGCTTGGTCTCACTCAAGGCTGCTTTATGTAGCATGCATACACACACGTCAATGTCTTATTGTGTGTGTGTCTCAGAAAGCATGAGCTGACACTGGAAGCCTGTCACCAGTATGAAGATAATCAGGCTGGAGATGTGGACGCCTTCGCCAGAGAGCCCTTCATCCTGCGCTTCAACTGTCCAGCTACAGGTCCGTGTTTCTACGAGCGTCACGTCTTTTTGTCTGAATGGGTGCACATGTGTTTAAGTTCCTCCACCTTTTGTATTCCAGTTGTGAAAGACCTGGTTCTGATCCCAGTCCACACCAAGCCAGAGGACTCTGAGAAGGAGCTGGACGAGCTGCATGACGTGGTCGACGCTGTCAAGAAGAAGAAGTGGGGAACTGATGTGGGTTCGATGGTTTGACCCTGTAGGGCCTCCGTGAAAGTGCCAGATAAATCAGATATGTGAAATAAATGTTTTAGTCGCCTTCCTAACGGGGAAGCTGTTACACCTTTTACATGATATTTAAATGAAGTTTAACTTTAACTGATAACAGCAACATTTTTAGCTCCTATATAATCACAAAATGTGACATAACAGTAAACACTTTGATTTAGATGATCTGTTGGGTGAGTTAAATAATCAATAGACCAGAACATAAAAATACAAAATTGATTAGTCAAGAATTTCACTCTTTTTGTGGTATTGTTATTTATTATGTTCTGATAAACCTTCATTACTATGAGAAAGAAGCATTTTCTCTCTTTACTGTTGATATTTAAATTTCGACATTCTGACATTTCAGCCTCTTGTCAGTTTGTGGCTTTTTTATATTTGAATGATCACACGCATGTAAGCCATGTGAGTGTGATTAAAAAGGCCAATTCTGCTCGTCATTATGCACCTTTTCTGTTTAATTTATCTATAATGTTGTTACACCTGAAGGCACATGATGACACACTAAATGAATCAAGAATATGACTGAGTTTTATCAAACATTATTGCAGTACAGTCTGTTCTTTTACTCAGCTGTGAGCAGACTTTAGTGATGAGCATTTTTACATCACTGGACACCTACAGTATGATTACAGTCAAAATGACTGAACACATAAAATGTTTTTTTTTCAATTGATTTTGTTTGTTCATTCATTTTGCAGAATATTATGATTTTGGGGGACTTTAATGCAGATGGACGTTATCTCTCCAAGAAGAAGAAGGGAAAGATTCGCATCTGCTCTGCTCCCTACCATTGGCTGATAGATGACGATGTCGACACAACGGCTAGTAACCATAACGACTACACCTACGACAGGTAACACGTTTGAGTCTGGACTGTGGTTCTCGTTTAATGACCTGATTGTTTTTAAAGACTGAGGTGCATCTTCCACCGACAGGATCGTGGTGTACGGACAGACCATGCTGAACGCCATCGTCCCCGGCTCAGCCAAGTCTTTCAACTTCCAGAGCAAGTTCAACCTGACTGATGAAGAGGTTTGACTCATGTTTGTGTTCATCAGCACAGCTTCACACATCTCCATCACTGATAGTTCACCATATTTTAAAGGAGAAAACAGACTTTATTTGCTTTCCAAGGCTCTCAGAATCAGTGACCATTATCCTGTGGAGGTGGAGCTGAAGACCAAACAGAAACAAAAAGCACCAAGACGAAGGAAGACGGATCTTCCCAGACCGACAAAGACATCGTCCACCAAACAACAAACTCAGAGGAAAGGTATCTTCTGTGTTATTGACATTATTGACACATACTGTATATACTCTGTTCATATTGTGCTTTTACTCTGTACCATTTTACACTGGACGTGAACTTATTTTATCAAACACTAAATGCATCATAAATCTCGCATTCAGACCACAATTCAGTTAAATTTGATTTGATCAATCATTATCTTTAACTAATTTTAATCTATTTCATATAGATCTATTTTATCACATAAGGTACTTAATTAAATGTAATTTCCACCATGTTAATGGTTTAATAGACTTAGACTTAGACTTAACTTTATTGATCCCTTTGGGATGACTCCCTCAGGGAAATTTAAATTTTCCAGCAGCACATAAGAAAAGCAGCACACAGATAGAAAGAGCAGCACACAGATAAAAAATAAACAGTAAACACTTAGCTTAATATACAAATATACACTTGGCTTAATATACAAAATATAAAAGAATAAGAATTAACTAATATAATGGTCATATTACTTTCACAAAGTTAAATGAATGGGAATAAAAACAACACCCACAAAATTCATAATACTCATGCATTTTAAAGTTAATAGCTGGTTCTTCATTTTTAATGATGTCTTTAAACAGTCCTCACATGTCTGTATGTACACTGAAAGAACTGTTGGGAGCTTTAATTGTTTCTCCTGTCTGGACTGGCCGCACAGCAGTTTTAATGAAAGTGTTGGAAGGAAAAAATCCACAGTCCTCTCTATGTGCATAAATTAAATCCACCATGAAGCCAAAGCTAATGTGTCGCCTCACTGTTTTTAGTGTGACATTTCATGTTCCTGTTACTGTCATGACAAATCAGCAAGGAGTGCAGACACAAAGAGGAAGTTTGGTACTAAAAAAGACGATGATTTTGGAAGATACCTGTTTGATTTATCAGACGCTGCACAGTAGTTTGTAATGCTCACAGACAGGAGGAACGATTACAGCCACCATCAATACTTTTCATGTACATACAGACACGTAAGTGTTGTTTGAAACACTGAAATAAGATTAACCTACACATTTTTAATGTGCTTTAGTCTGGGTCAACTGCACTTTTTACTTTTGTTCTGTTAATATGAATTGAACGCTAACAGGACCACAGAAGAAGAAGAAGACGATGACAAAAAGGAAGACAGGACAGTCATCAGACACGCCAGCCAAGAGAAGACGTTTGAACAAATGATGAACAAACAGACTTTAAAGATTATGCATCAATCAATCATTTAAAAGAAGTGTTATCAGAGTTACAGCCAGAAGTGATAAACATGATTATGTGGAAGGTGTTTCAGCTTCCTGATGATTTGAATCTGCCTCTGCTCAACTTGGATACTTTATTTTGATACCTGACAGTACAAAGAGCCTCTGTTTTGAACTCACTTTATTGGATTTGTTACTCCACCATCAGCAGTGAGACTTTAATAAAATATAAAAAAGTTACCTGCTTTAAATATCAATCAGAATACATACATTTATCATAGAATAATACTGGTATATAATCAGAGCTTGACATTGAGTCTAGTGGTTTTCCCAAAGTTACAGCCAATCAACATTTTCATAAGCCACAATAATGTTGTTGGGAATTTACATTGAATTTGATTAAAGCTGACTGTGGTGTGCCACAATTTACTTGAAGAACGAGACTTACAACCCTTTTAAATGTAAATGACCACTGTAAACACCTAAACCAAGACTATATGAAATAACACTGCCGTCATCAAACATTCAGCTCTGATCAGGTTGTGAGTGTGAAAACTCCTTTTGTATGAAAACTTACAACTGATTAAGACAAAGACCTAAAATGAGCAGTTTCTTAATTACATATAAATATGATGCAGGGCTGTATTTAATTTCTGTCTGATGTTGTGTAGCACTTTGGGGAATGTCTTATTGTATTTAAATGTGCTATATAAATAAACGAATTGATGACCTTTGACTTAAAAAAAATTCAGTAATAAATAGTCTTTGTCTGTGTCCTCATTTAGGATCCTATAGTGGTCGATGAATACAAATGAAACACATCATAGAGCAGACTGTATATTTAGTGTTTGTCAGCTCTCTCAAGATTGCAGCTGATTGATCTTTTTTCTGCTGCAGTTGTTATACATTTACTCAAATACTGTACTCAGACAACAACCTGCTGCACACTATGTCAGTCTACATTATCAGCAATGACTCATTACTTTGGACTGAAACACACCCCTGTGTAATATGTGAACCAACAACATCAAATGAGGTGTGACAAAGCTCCGCCCGTCACCTGACTCACCTGAGACAAACCTGAAGAGACCGCACAGACTGAAAAACAGACGATCAGATTCACCTTCAGACCAAACTAACAACTTCCTCTGAGTGAGTTCAGCTACAGGAGAGAAAAGTGGAAAACTACAACACTGCTGCTTCAACCTGCCGACACTCCACACACTGAAGGTGAGTTTGACTAAAAACTGGACTCAAAGTGAAAGTAAACTTCAGTGAAGTGAGTAGAGGAGGGAGGGGAGCCAGCCATGACTGACTGTACTTTCTGTCTGCTGTGTTTTCAGCTTCACTCACAGACTAAATGGCTTCCAGATCAGAGGAGGATCTCTGCTGTCCGGTCTGTCATGACGTCTTTAGAGATCCTGTTCTTCTGTCATGTAGCCACAGCTTCTGTAAAGACTGTCTGAAGAGCTGGTGGAGAGAGAAACAAACACAAGAGTGTCCACTTTTGTAAGAGGAAGATCTTCAAGGTCTGAACCACCTTGTAACCTGGTGTTAAAGAAGCTGTGTGAGGCCTTCTTACAGGAGAGAGATCAGAGAGCTTCAGAGGCTCTCTGCAGTCTGCACTCTGAGAAACTCAAACTCTTCTGTCTGGACCATCAGCAGCCAGTGTGTGTCATCTGCAGAGATTCAGAAACACACAACAATCACAGATTCAGACCCATCGATGAAGCTGCACGACAACACAAGAAGAAACTTCAGGAAACTCTGGAGCCCTTAAAGGAGAAGTTAAAGGTTTTTGAAGAAGTTAAAGTGAAGTTTGATGAAACAGCAGAACACATGAAGGTCCAGGCCCGACACACAGAGAGGCAGATTAA